>JASAMX010019690.1:0-13831 GCA_030248175.1 Microlaimidae sp. YZB2_3 | reverse complement strand
AGTCTTTAAAAGTTTTAGCTGTGTTGTTTTTGCTAATGTTGCATTTGAGCAAAATAGTGTTAAAAATTCTTAGTTTTATTAAAGGTCGATGGGACCAGTAGTAGTGTCAAACAACTCACATTGCTGCTGTGGCGGGTTTTTGCAAGGAATATTATATATATATATATATATATATATATATATATATATATATATATATATATATATATATATATATTGCACTGCCCCCCGAGGGGCAATTCCTATAAAACGGGGGAACTTTTTTTGAAACGGGGGGGGGGCAAGCAGGGGAGAAACAAAAAAAGAACAAAAAGGAGAAAAAATGATAGGAAAAGGGAAAAAAGGACAAAAAAGCGAAAATAAGGTAAAAATAAGTCTAAAATAGTTAAAATACATTGAAATACGCTAAAAACTAGGAAAAAATCGCGATGATGGCGTCATCATAGGTCAAAAATGGCGTCATAATTTTAGGGTGCGTTTTCATTTTTTGACATTTTTTTTCGTTTTCATTTTCATTTGGGGAATCCTCTAATAAAGCGGGGGGCGGGGCGTGCACAAGTCTGTATATATATAATAATAATAATAATATATATATATATAGAATAAAATTTTCTTATCTTTTGTGCCGAAAATTTTTAGTTTTGAAAAGATGGCAGGTCTTCCCAAAAGTGCATTTTTAGCATTTTTGGTAGGTCAATATATAGTACTTGTGATGACAATTCCTGAAATTTCTTCTCTTCGTTAAGTAGGAGGGGGCTGGTCTTAGAACTCAGGTGACCGTAAGTTAGTTTCAAAGGAGTGTAGTCAGGTTTTAAAATTTTGTAGGTTCTTGAAAAGAAAAAGGTTAAGCTACATGAGAAGGGCGGCTCGGAAGTTTTTTAAACCCCTTAAAAATTTTTTAAATTGTTTGCTCTTAGTGAGGACGCTTTAGATTTTCGAAATTTTCGACCTGGTTCACACCGGAGTGACATGTTAGGAGTTTCATGCGCGTTTGCATCATTACACGTTTGTTGTTGCTGCGGTGTGAACGCGTCACTTGTCACTTGCCACTTCGGTGTGAACCAGGCCTTATAAAAATAACTGGTGGTTTTTATTCGAATGCGGCTAGCCTGCTTCTTTGTGCTTCCAAACTGCTATCCCTTCACTCTCAAAAATTCGCCAGAATTTTGGTCATTGTGATAATACCTAGGTAGGTATGTGCAAATAAAAATCAAGTTTTATGTATTTTTATTGGAAAAAAATTTTCACTTGTGTTAAAACACAAATTAATGGTTTTAAATGCGGTTTCCTCCATGTGCTCATAAGAAGAGTTGAACGGAAACAAGAAATTTGCATAAAATTCATACGCAATCCTGCGGCGATCAAATGCTGGTGGTCTAATGCTCGGCGATCAAGTGCTGGCGATCAAATTTCTGGACACCATAATTTTATCGTTTACTGGTTGTTTTATTTCGAGATAGGATAGTGCATTTAATTTCGGCACTTTCGTTTTTCCAATGTAACTTTTCACTGTATGGCCTGATTTTAATGTTTGATAACTCATTTTAAAGCTTTCACGATACTGCGTTGCTTCACAAAAATTTCACTGTACGAAATTAGTTTTTTTACTTAAATAAATCAGTTTTTAAAAAAATGGAAAATTGCCGAAATTAAATGTATGCATTTAATTTCGGCACTTTACAAACAATCGATTGTTTCTCAGTCAAAAAATTATCATTTTCAAAAATTTAAAAACCTATCATTATCTCCAGACAGTTTTCTTTAATTTAAGCTTTTATTTGATGTTCAACGTGTAACTGGAAAAAAGTTACAGCTAAAATGCTAAATGGTATCAAAATGAGGAAAATTTGGGAAAAAGTGCATTTAATTTCGGCACTTTTTAAAAAGACCCCTTTAATCGAGTTTAAGTGCAGTGCTATGACTCCTACACATTTCAACGTTGTCTTTTAACTATTTACAACTACAATTTACCACCCGACCACTAAATTCAACCCGTTTTTACCTACAGCAATAGTGTGCCGAAATTACACTATTTTATTTTATAACGATTGCTCACCACAGACGCAACGTAGAACCACGGGGACTAAAAATTCGGAAAATAGACTAAATTTTACCAGGACAGTTTAATTTTTAAACCAATTTATTGCGTAATCATGAAATGCCCATGTTCTAAAAACGAGTAACAATTTTATTTTTTATAAATCACACAATTTCACATGAAAATATCATAACATAACAAATAAAAAGCTCACGACAGTCATTTACATATAATTAGCTCTCATTTGAGCTATCAAACGTCGTATTCCGTCCAGGATTACCAAAGATATAGTCCAAAATCAAAAATGCCCAATTGGGAAAAGTGCCGAAATTAAATGCACTACCCTAGTTCGATGAATTTAAAATTTGATTCGCTCAGATTTTGCTGCAATTTTATAGAAAGTTAACAAAAAATAGGGGGCATTTTTTTGATATCGTTTGGAGTCAAACGTAGTAATTCAAAATTTTAAGAAAATTAGAAAAATCGATGTTTTTAAAAGATTAATCAAATAAAAAAATCCTGAATTTTTGTAATCAAATACAATTCAAAGTATTGATTAGACTTGTGTCTAACTATTTTCAAACTTTCATTAAAATCTGAGCGAATCAAATTTTTTAATTTTCATATAAAGTTTTTTGATTTTACGCCGAGAAACTACATTTCCAAACGTTTGTTTAAAACCAGCTTTTAAGGAAGAAGGGTCCCCAGATGGGCCAGTAGTTGAGCGGTTAGAGCATTGGACTCAGATTCTCCGACCCGTAGGTTCGACTCTTGCAGGGAACATTTTTAACGTCGAAATTGGTTTTTTTTAATTTTTAACTTTTTAATTAAAAAAAAGTTCATTATTCAAGATACGCTAAAGGAAAAATGAAAAAAAATAGAATATTTTTGATAATGAATTTTATTAATGTATTGTATTTTTGACATGTATTTTATTGATGTCATTTATAATGATTGGGGACGACAACAATTTTTTTAAGAAAAATGAAGGTCAAAAATTAAATCAGCAGGTCAAATTACATTAGTAAAAGTTAATTAGAAAAGATTTATCAGCCGCCAAAATCAAACTGTGGTGTTCTACCTTAAAAATTAAAAAAAAGTCAGTTACAGATATTTTATGTCAAGTCTGCGGTCATTGTGCCAGAGTAACGACGATATCGTCATAAATGTGGAACACTGAGTCAGACGACATAAAAAATGCTAACTATTTTTATTTTTTAACACACTGTGTGAACCTTATGAGTGAGAGTCGTGTTGATTTTAAACTGATTGTAACTCCTTGTGTCAGAGGAACGGGGATATTTTATTCTTAAATGTCCACTGTCACAAATAAAAATCGGGTAGTGCATTTAATTTCGGCACTTTTTCGTTTTTCCAATGTAACTTTTCAGTGTATGGCCTGATTTTCATGTTTGATAGCTCATTTTAAAGCTTTTACGATACTGCGTTGCGTCATAAAAAATTCATTGTACGAAAGTTGTTTTTTTACTTAATTAAATCAGTTTTTAAAAAAACGGAAAAGTACCGAAATTAAATGTATGCATTTAATTTCGGCACTTTACAAACGATTGTTTCTCAGTCAAAAAATCATCATGTTCAAAAATTTAAAAGCCTATCATTATCTCCAGACATTTTTCTTTAATTTAAGCTTTTACTTGTTGTTTAACGTGTAACTGGCAAAAAGTTACAGCTAAAATGCTAAATGGTATCAAAATCAGGAAAATTTGGGAAAAAAGTGCATTTAATTTGGGCACTTTTTAAAAAGACCCCCTTAATCGAGTTTAAGTACAGTGCTATGACTCCTACACATTTCAACGTTGTCTTTTAACTAATTACAACTACAATTTAACACCCGACCACTAAATTTAACCCGTTTTTACCTACAGCAATAGTGTGCCAAAATTACACTATATTATAACAATTGCTCACCACAGACGCAACGTAGAACCACGGGGACTAAAAATTTGGAAAATAGACTAAATTTTACCAGGACAGTTTAATTTTTAAACCAATTTATTCCGTAATCATGAAATGTCCATTTTTTTAAAACTATAAATCACACAATTTCACATGAAAATATAACATAACAAATAAAAAGCTCACGACAGTCATCTAGGGTAGTGCATTTAATTTCGGCGCTTTTTTTGTTTTTCCGATGTAACTTTTTACTGTATAGCCCGATTTTCATGTTTGATAGCTCAATTTGAAGCTTTCACGATACTGTGTTTCGTAACAAAAGTTTCACTGTACGAAAGTATTTTTTTTACTTAATTAAATCAGTTTTTAAAAAAATAGAAAATTGCCGAAATTAAATATGTGCATTTAATTTCGGCACTTTACAAACAATCGATTGTTTCTCAGTAAAAAAATCATCATTTTCAAAAATTTAAAAGCCTATCATTATCTTCAGACAGTTTTCTTTAATTTAAGCTTCTACTTGTTGTTCAATGTGTAACTGGCAAAAAGTTACAGCTAAAATGCCAAATGGTATCAAAATGAGCGAAATTTGGGAAAAAAGTGCATTTAATTTCGGCACTTTTTAAAAGGACCCTTTTAATCGAGTTTAAGTGCAGTGCTATGACCCCTACACATTTCAACGTTGTCTTTTAACTATTTACAACTACAATTTAACACCCGACCACTTAATTCAACCCGTTTTTACCTACAGCATATAAGTGCCGAAATTACACTATTTTATTTTATAACGATTACTCACCACAGACGCAACGTAGAACCAGGGGGACTAAAAATTCGGAAAATAGACTAAATTTTACCAGGACAGTTTAATTTTTAAACCAATTTATCGCGTAATCATGAAATGCCCATGTTCTAAAAACGAGTAACAAATTTATTTTTTATAAATCACATAATTTCACATGAAAATATCATAACATAACAAATAAAAAGCTCACGAAAGTTATCTACATATAATTAGCTCTCATTTGAGCTATCAAACGTCGTATTCCGTCCAGGATTACAAAAGATATAGTCCAAAATCAAAAATGACCAATTGGGAAAAGTGCCGAAATTAAATGCACTACCCTACATATAATTAGCTCTCATTTGAGCTATCAAAGGTCGTATTCCGTCCAGGATTACCAAAGATATAGTCCAAAATCAAAAATGCTCAATTGGGAAAAGTGCCGAAATTAAATGCACTACCCTATCGCCCGAAGCACTCTTCTCTTTTACAACTGAACCAATCGAGCTGAAATTTAAAACTGATGTAGCCTTGTACTGGAGCACTCCAAATACCAAGTTTGAATTAGATAGGTTCGATATTAAAGGAGCAGTCCGGTTTGGGTGGTATAATAATATTTTTGACAGTGTTCGTTTGACTCGCACGGTTGTCTGGGTATCTTTTTGTTTGAAACCAAAGGCCTCAAAATGCATGCGCAAATATGGATAAAACAAATATGCGCGGAATAAAAAAAATATCGGGCCGAGGTGTTACCAAAGCAATAATTAGAAGAGTAATGTCCAATCACGACCATAACGAACTCCGCCCCTTAAATGAGCGATTTTAAGCTTTAAAAAAATTTAAAGTTACTTTAGGGTAGTGCATTTAATTTCGGCACTTTTTCGTTTTTCCAATGTAACTTTTCACTGTATGGCCTGATTTTTATGTTTGATAGCTCATTTTAAAGCTTTTACGATACTGCGTTGCGTCATAAAAAATTCACTGTACGAAAGTTGTTTTTTTACTTAATTAAATCAGTTTTTAAAAAAATGGAAAATTGCCGAAATTAAATGTATGCATTTAATTTCGGCACTTTACAAACAATCGATTGTTTCTCAGTCAAAAAATCATCATTTCCAAAAATTTAAAACCTATCATTATCTCCAGACAGTTTTCTTTAATTTAAGCTTTTACTTGTTGTTCAACGTGTAATTGGCAAAAAGTTACAGCTAAAATGCCAAAAGGTATCAAAATGAGCAAAATTTGGGAAAAAAGTGCATTTAATTTCGGTACTTTTTAAAAGGACCCCCTTAATCGAGTTTAAGTGCAGTGCTATGACTCCTACACATTTCAACGTTGTCTTTTAACTATCTTTTAACTACAATTTAACACCAGACCACTTAATTCAACCTGTTTTTACCTACAGCATATGAGTGCCGAAATTACACTATTTTATTTTATAACGATTGCTCACCACAGACGCAACGTAAAACCACGGGGAGTAAAAATTCGGAAAATAGACTAAATTTTACCAGACCAGTTTAATTTTGAAACCAATTTATTGCGTAATCATGAAATGCCCATGTTCTAAAAACGAGTAACAAATTTATTTTTTATAAATCACATAATTTCACATGAAAATATCATAACATAACAAATAAAAAGCTCACGACAGTCATCTACATATAATTAGCTCTCATTTGAGCTATCAAACGTCCTATTCCGTCCAGGATTACCAAAGATATAGTCCAAAATCAAAAATGCCCAATTGGGAAAAGTGCCAAAATTAAATGCACTACCCTATATGCATTTAAAGACTATTTTAATTGTTTTAAAAAAGTTTTAAAAAAATAGTTTACAAAAAAATTTTGACAAAAATAATCTATGACATCACTTTTAATTATTAATAAAATTAAAATAGTGTGGAGTTTTGGGGGTTGCTCCGGAGCTCCTAAAAGCGGACCTCCACTTTGGATCTCCGGGGAAAATCACTCATTATAAAGACCACAGTTGGTGCGTTTTTACTTTACCATAGAAGTACGTTCGTTGAGAGCTCTTATTAAAGAATGGACTTTGCTTAAAAACAGCTTTATATTTTAAAATTATCATGATGATAAAAATCACTGAGAACCAGAACCCTAAATCTTAGTTTATCTAAACTTTATCACGATAACCTCAAGTTTATGGTACATTTTTCAATGAATTTACTATAACAATGTATAAAAATGAAAAAGTACATTACAAATGGAGCGGAGGAACTCTATTTCCTCCGGAAATAGCTAAATGATTGAGTTTGGGATTAGTCATTTTCAAACCGGTAAAACCAATTTGAAAAAAAATCTGCCTTGTTTTATTTAAAACTTGCATTCAGATGATTTGCATGAAACACAGCTACATCATTTCAACTGATTCCAAATGCACAAAAAAATTGCGTACGTTCTTGTGGTACAATAAGGGCAGCTGGTGTGTTTTTAAAAGTCAAAACACAGTTTGAAAAAAAAGTCACCACAAAAACATGGTCCAACTTAGGGATGCATTGAGCTGCTCACACATACTCGAAATCAATTGGTACTCGCATATATTTAATTGTAACTACTAAGCTCAAGCTAAGTTTACAATAAATCTCATGCTCAAGCTCACAATTAGCTCAAGTTAATTAGCTTAATTGTGAGCTTGACCCTAAAAAAATTAAAAAAATATTATACTTTACCAAAAAATCTGCATTTCTGAATAAAAAACCTCGCTGGAATATGCCTTTATCAGGACATAACTTCAGTTCATTTAAATTGTATTTTTGTTTTAAAGTCATATTCTTCTTTTAATTCAAATTAGAATAGAAAAATATTTCTGCAATGTTACAATAATGGAACAAGAACAACCCATTCTATATCTAAATTCCGAGAATAAATAAATTTATTTCAATTTACGCAAATTAATGAAAAAATAATGACTTAACCCAAAGAAGTTTTCCATTTTAATGACTATTCAGAATCATTTTATTGATTGGTCGATATTGGGCGTCACTTGTTATGCAGGGGCCTATTTCATAAAGACGTTAGTAAATTTTCATTTAAAAAAACTCCGCCTATTTTTTGTAAATTACATGATAAAGGATGGCGAATATTGATCGGTCAGGGAACATGAAATGACGTGGCTGCGACCAATCAGCGCAGAGCAGTAGGGTAGTGCATTTAATTTCGGCACTTTTCCCAATTGGGCATTTTTGATTTTGGACTATATCTTTGGTAATCCTGAACGGAATACGACGTTTAATAGCTCAAATGAGAGTTAATTATTTGTAGATGACCGTCGTGAGCTTTTTATTTGTTATGTTATGATATTTTCATGTAAAATTATGTGATTTATAAAAAATAAATTTGTTACTCGTTTTTAGAACATGGGCATTTCATGATTACGCAATAAATTGGTTTAAAAATTAAACTGTCCTGGTAAAATTTAGTCTATTTTCCGAATTTTTAGTCCCCGTGGTTTTACGTTGCGTCTGTGGTGAGCAATCGTTATAAAATAAAATAGTGTAATTTCGGCACTCATATGCTGTAGGTAAAAACGGATTGAATTAAGTGGTCGGGTGTTAAATTGTTGTTGTAAATAGTTAAAAGACAACGTTGAAATGTGTAGGGGTCATAGCACTGCACTTAAACTCGATTAAAAGGGTCCTTTTAAAAAGTGCCGAAATTAAATGCACTTTTTTCCCAAATTTTGCTCATTTTGATACCATTTGGCATTTTAGCTGTAACTTTTTGCCAGCTACACGTTGAACAACAAGTAGAAGCTTAAATTAAATAAAACTGTCTGAAGATAAAGATAGGCTTTTAAATTTTTGAAAATGATGATTTCTTTACTGAGAAAAAATCGATTGTTTGTAAAGTGCCGAAATTAAATGCACATATTTAATTTTGGCAATTTTCTATTTTTTAAAAAACTGATTTAATTAGGTAAAAAAAAAATACTTTCGTACAATGAAATTTTTGTGACGCAACGCAGTATCGTGAAAGCTTCAACATGAGCTATCAAACATAAAAATCGGGCCATACACTAAAAAGTTACATCGGAAAAACAAAAAAGTGCCGAAATTAAATGCACTACCCTACGCGGAGGTGCTCCCCCTGGATTACAAGTCGAAAAACCTTTATCGTGGTCTTTTACAAAAAATAGGCGGAGATTTGTAAAATGAGAATTTACAAAGGTTTTTATGAAACAGCACCCGATTTCAGTAGAGGGCACTAATGCAAAAGTGCCCCTTATTTGCTACGACTTTAGGGGCCCTTACGGCTGCGTCATTTCAGTAGACTTTTTTCGCATTAAAGTGCCCCTTTTTATAAGGGGCCCTAGCGCTATTTTTTAAGGGAGGTCGGGACCTCCCTAACTCGATATAAAAAATTAAAAATGATAACAATAAATCACATTAATTAGCAAAAAGAAAGAATACTTATTAAAACTAATTATTTAACAAAATATTAGTACATATTTTGACAAAAAATATACACATATTCACAAAAAAACATTTTTATAAATTATATTGATGGTAAGTTTGTGGAGGAAAAATTTTACAGCTTTTTGATTCAACGACATTCAGGTTTTTTTTATGATAAGAAAAACTTTAACCTGCTATATCATCATTCATCATAAATAGCTATTAAACTGTAACTGTACCACCATTTTTTCGATCAACTCATTTTTTTTTACAAAATTTTTAATGATTGTGTTTAATTATTGGTTTTTATAGTATTCTGTTATATGTTATAATTCTAAACTTTGTCAGATAACGTAGAAAAATTTACAATTTTTTTAATGGGGTTTATTTTGTATGATATATTCCGAAAATCTTAGATAAAAAGCAGCGAAATAGTTTTATGCGTTATCTAGCCTGTTTTAAATACACAACCAGAATCATGCCTTTTGTTTTATAAATAAACGCATGGATTTCAACATCAAAAAAATTTTAAATCCTTCATGATTCACAAAATCAAAAAAAACTACAAGAAACCTGTGTTATACTAATCAAGTAAAAATCAATTTTAAAAAATGTTTTTTATATAATAGTTTCTTTATTTTTTTTATTAACACGAATATTTTTGTGTTTTTGATTAGTTTCTTAATTTTTAGGTGTTTGAAAATAAAAAAAAGTATTTAAAAACCATTAAAACCAATTCCATTGCGCCGCAAACTCAAGACAGTGTATAATGCCATGTTTTTATAACTGCGCGAAAGTTTTCAACACGCGCATTAATCGATTTAGGGCGGTAAATAGGGGCCCTTTATTGCGTTAGGGGCACTTGAGTTAGGGGCCCTTGGGCCCCAGAAGTTAAAAATTTTTTTATTACATATATGTATTTTTTGTTGGTTTTGCAATTTGCACTGTCATTTAAAAAAATTATCTTTGTACAAAACAATATGTATTAGAATAAAAACTTAAAGTGTGGTAAAAAATTAGACCTTTTATCTTCGATGTCGTATATTTTTTACCGTGCGTTTTAAAACTTTGTAACTGTTGTTTTGTCCAAATATTTTTAAACTTTTTAAATAAGGCCGATATAGGGCTTTTTGATATGTTGTACTGGAACATTGAATGTCTTCTTCGTTGCCAAAACTTTTGTGATAAAAATTTTAAAAAGTCGTATATTTAGCTTTATTTTGACACCCTGATTGCAATTTGTAACAAAGTATTTCTCGAGATATTAGTGTTTTATGTTTTAAAAATGAGATTTTTATCCCATTTTTTGTAAAACGTGGGAAATTAAAAACCATATACAACAAACATGATAGGCATTTTATAAAATTACCTTTTATGCGTTTTTTTTTAATTCTGTCGAAACATTAGAATGGCGCTTTTTCATTATTAAATAAAAATTTGCACAAGATAGCTACAAGAGACATCAGTATTTATTCAAATGCCAAAAATTTGCCTTTTTTTATACTTCACAAAAAATACGGTGAGAATCGCAGGTTTTTTTAATAAAACACTAGTAGCTCGACAAAACAAAAATTTAAAATCAGGATTTCAAAATGATAAAATAGATAAAAGATAAAATATGTTTCGGTTTTAATATTATTTTTGCAAAAAAATGTGTAGGGTAGTGCAATGTGTAGGGTAGTGTGTCGACAATAGATCGTTGGAGAATCGATCGTGGAATACTGGATCGCTGGAGAATAGATCTTAGATTGTTAAAAGTAAAAAACCTAAAAAATGTATAATTTGTTAAAATTACATTATTTTGCAAACACTAAATGATTTTTAAAGCGAGTGTTTGTGAAATATTTTATTTGAAAAAACTTAACCAGTTGTTCTCCAAGTGGTCATTTTTTGTTCATATAATCTCACTAAGACCAAACTTTCATACTGTTAACAAGTGATGTTTCTACAATTACTTTTTCTTTTATGAATTAAATGTATTTGTAAAAGGTTAGTTTTACTTTTACTTAAAAAAGTTAACGGATTTTCATATTTTTGCTTTTAGTTTTACTCGAATTTTCAACTTTTATTTATTTTACTTACTCTTACTCGGATTTTTTCGTGCAAATATTTAAATAATTTAGTAAATTGTAATTAATTTCAAGAGTCCATTCTGTTGTACAATGAGTGGCAGAAGAAAATATTTTTAAGCAATTAAGCAACTAGAACGCTAAAAACCATTTGTTTAGACCAAAAAAAATTATTAAAATAAAAATTTATATGTATAATTAAAAATAAACGTGGAACGGTATTCTTAGCTCTGAAAACCGGAGTTTTACTTTGTTTTAAAATTATTTTTGTGCATTTATCCTTGATTTTACTTAAAAAAACCTGTCTTAATTTCACTTTTGCTTCACTTAAATTCAAAAATCACAAATTTACTTTTACTTTATTTAAATTATAATTTTTTTAATTACTTTTAATTTTTCTTAAAATTATTGAAAATTATTACTTTTTACAAAACTACTATCATGCTTTGAAGCTCCGAGCACTTAAAGCGGACGAAGCTCCAGAGCTGCATTCCTTAAATGAGCGATAGTAAGCTTATTTAAATTTGGAATACATACATAAATTTCTACAACTATTTTTACTGTTTTAATTAAGTTTCTAAAAAATTAATTTACAAAAAGACTAAGAAAATAATCAATAGCATCACTCTTTAATATAAATTTATTACAAAAATAGGGCGGAGCTCGCTTTGTAGCTCGAATTTTGGGGAAATATTTGTTAAAATCTTTTCTTGTTTTAGAATATAAATAGCACATTGATATCAACACTTATTTAGTGTACCCGTGCTTTAAGGTGGAACGATACAGTTAGGATACCCTGTCGGTTTTTGTATATAACTCGTGCCGTACGTGACGGACTGAAGCAAACTATGTAGAGATTTTGTTAAAAACTTAAAAACTGGCTCGGAATTATGGTACAACTGCTGTGTTAAAAGTTGGGAACCAACTAATTCTTATCAAATGACTAAACTTTCATTTATATTTTTTTGATTTGACGTCGGGAAACTCATTTTGACACGTTTGTTTAAAACTGGCTTTTAAGACAAAATCCTCAGACCGAGTGGTTAGAGGGTCGGACTCAGAGTCCCGGAGCTGTAGGTTTGAGTTTCCCTGGGTAATATTTTAAACATCAAAAAATGTTGTTTTTTTAATTTTTAACTTTTTAATTAGAAAAAGAGTTTATTATTCAACACTCTATTCAACGGTATTCACGGTAAAATCGGTATATAGTCAAAATGCCCCAGGTCACAACCCCCCTAGTGCCCCCAGGGGTCGAATTAAAAAACGGAGGTCGGATTCGTCATCAAGACTTCCAAAAACCCCTGAGTACAGGTTTTGGGGAAAATCGGAGAAAATTTTGTAACTGTATCGTTCTACCTTAAAGGAGAAAATACCATATAAAATTACTAATCAACAAAAAAAATGGCTCTGAATGAATCGAAAATCTGACAAATAATATCTTTTGATTAAATAATTTAATGAAGTTTATTTTTTAAATCAACAGGTTTTCAAAAAATTGAATTACGTTTTTTTTTTGAAAAATTTTGCCTTTTTGCAGTGTTTTTTTTTGTCAACAATCTAGTCTCCAACAATCTATTGTCTTTCAAATCTAATCTCCAGCGATCTAGAGTTCAGCGGTCTAATCTCCAACAACCGATTGTCGACGGTCTAATCTCATGCCTAATACCAAAAATTTCAGGAACCTCACGCAAATCAGTAATTCCGGCGGCATAGGCCGCTGGTACTATGGCCGGATCGTTCATTTGGTAGTTTGTTAATTAAAATTTGAATAACTCGGTCAAACCTTAACCAATTATTTTAAAATTTTAAATGTATATGTAATTTGTTGTGCTTTGTTGTGTTTAATGTATAAAAAGTAATAAATAAAAAAACATATTTTGCATAAAAGTGCATATGCAAATTTGGGCAGTTGGTAAAAATCAGACATAACGCTTTTTTTTTCAAATTGTTATAACTCAGTTGAATATTGCGGGAATGATTTTAAAATTTAACCGTATACATAATCAATTCTGCTTAATCGAATGGTGTTAAACATTAGTTTATACATAAAGAAAATGTCTTGTACTAAAGTGGATAATGAAGTTAGGTTAATGTACGGGTGTCATTAGTACTAAAGCTAAAGCTAAAGTCCTTTAGTACTAAAGAGTTTTTTGGGCTTAGTACTAAAGCTAAGGCGCGGCTAAACTAAAATTAGCTGGCAAAAGCTCGGCAAAAGGTATGGGCCCGGCATAACGTTAGCTTTTGCCAAAAAAAATGAAAAATCATCCAAAAATGATTGACTAAAAAATGACCAAAAAGCCAAAAAAAAGTGTTTACCAATCATACCAATCAAAAACATGATTATTTAATGAGATTTCTATCCGTGAAATGGAGAGATAGGGTGGGGTCCTTTAACTTCAAAATTTTGGACCCCCTGCTGGACAAAAATCGAATTCTCCTCAGAAAATTTTCAATTTTTTTTAAACTGGCTCTTCTCCAGAATTTTAAATCTGACACCTCTACAGCTGTAAAGCGTTTTGTTTTGAAAACCCAAAAGACACACCCTGACCCTCTTCTAAATTTCAAAATTTTCCATACATCCTTCCCAAAATTCAAGATGCAATTTACCC
>JASAMX010019689.1:0-11150 GCA_030248175.1 Microlaimidae sp. YZB2_3 | reverse complement strand
CGTGAGAAAAATCTGCATATTGCTATCGTACAGCTTTAACTATTTTAATTTGCCCGCTCACTGGACACCACTCGCGCAAAAAAATTATGCGTGACGGAGGTACGGCATAGGTCTTACAAAGGTTTCACGGTTGTAACCGAGGAAAAGCCTACAACGGAAACGAGTTGAAATGGAATAGAGTAGAATAGAATAGAATAATTTTTATTGCGCTCGTTACAGACAAGTAACTAGAAAGCACAATATTTAAAAAATAAAAACACGACAGTTATCAAATTTTTATCAAATAACAATAAGGTACATTAAAAATCACTAATTTCAAAAATTCATTTGATTTAAAATTATGTTTGTTATATTTTAGTTGCAAGGGCTTAGAGAATTTACATAAAAATACTGTAATAAACACAAATTTTATAGAGACTGCTAGTAAGCAGAGAATAAACAGTAGTAATCTAAATACTCAAATTACAGCAACACACAGATATTTATGATATAAATTTCAATGGTTTAAAATTATAAAACAAGGCTTTTCAGTTTGTTAGTAAATATTTTAAATTAACTAGAATGTACAATATCTCGAGGCAGTAAATTCCAGGCATTTTCACGCGGTTGTTAAAAAAATATTTATTAATGTCAAGCAGTGTTTTTGTATTTGTAATTTATAACCCATTTCCTCTTGTGCGGGTTTCTTCGTTTATTTTAAAACGGAAAAAAGCATCTTTGGTAAAGCCGCTTAGTAAATATTTTTGGACTCTTTCTATGCATTTAACATCTTTTTTAAATAAGGTGACCACACATAAGACTCAAATTCAACTAAAGGACGAATATAAGTTTTAAAAGCATGCAGCAAAATTCTCATATCAGTTGTATTAAAAGCTCTAAATAAAATAGATACTCTATTAGGGGTGGGGCTTTGACTAAAATTCTACATCAGCAACAGTGGTGATATAGGGTAGTAGGCGGTAATATGGAATATTCATCGCCGGCCCGCTTCAGCTATAAAAAAAGCTTTTGCGGCAATTTCAGAACAATATGTTGAAAACTTTAAATCGCTTGTTATGTTTACGCCTAAGTCTTTAACACTAATTGTCGTATTTATTTGAACATTATTGAAAAAATAAAGTTTCATCTGATTTTGGATTTAAGGATAAAACGTTACATTTTTTCATGGCAATATTAAGTTGCCAATCAGACGCCCATTTGCAAAACTTATCTAAACTAGCTTGAAATTTATATTTTTCCTCAGGCTCATTATAATCAAAATAAAACTTTGCGTCATCTGCGAAAAATTTTATTTTGGTTTCAGGTCCTAAGCAATTAGGAAGCTCGTTTATATAAAGCAAAAACAAAAGATGGCCTAAAACACTACCCTGCGGAACACCACTAACAACCGAGATAAATTCGGAGGATACAGGGTAGCCACTATTTTCATCATTTATTAAAACTTTTTCCCGTCTTCCTATCAAAAAAATATCCAGTTATGTAATTCATATTTTATCCCATAACCCTTAAGTTTTTCTAAAAGTTTAGGATGGCTGACGGAATCGAAAGCCTTTGAAAAATCAATATACATTACATCTACGGACTTTTTATCATCTAATGCATTTAGCCAATCAGAAAAAGTAGAAAGCAAGTTCAAACCCACAGATCTACCGGCTAAAAAACCGTACTGCTCGTTTGTTATTAGTTTGTTACGTTTTAAAAATTTTAATATGTCATCAAAAATTATGCTTTCAATTGTTTTACAACCGACTGAAGTTAGTAATATTCCGCGGTAATTATCTTTTATACAGGCTATACCTTTTTAAAAAATAGGGGTGATAAATGCCTTTTTCCATAATTCGGGTACTATTCCAAACTCCATTGATAGCTCAAAGATACGCGCTAAAGGCAGGCAATTTTATCCGCAATATTTTTAAGATAAAACGCAGGAATTTCATATGGCGTTTTAGATAATTTTGAAGGTAAGCTTTTTAATTTTTTTCTAACTATACTAATAGGAAATAAAACATTAAAAATTCCTTGATTTTCGTTCTCTCTACTAGAAAATTTGGGCATTTTCCTCTTTTTTTATTGGACCAATCTGAGTGTAACCGTTCTTAAGTTTTTTATTGGCTAACTTATAGAAACCCATAATACTACCACTATCAAAAGCGTCTTCTTCTAATTTTAAATGAAAGTTTTTTAGTTTTTTTTTGTATTTTTCAGCTGCAAATTTATAATCTATTTTAGCAAATTCCGATCGTTTTGAAAGGCGGAATAAACGGCGTTTTTTAGCTATTTTTTTAATTTTTCAAGGATATGAAATCTTTTTCAAGGAAATTAGTTTTTGTGGCAGAAATTTCTCAATACTTTTAAATTAATATTAATAAACTTGGAATAAATTTTATTTATATTTTTGAGAAAAGAAAGATGTTTGACTTAAAATGACCGTTAATTTTGCTGACATCTGCCGCTTAAAATCAGAAATAACCCGCTTATTTTTACTAAGGGTTTCTACAGCGAAAAATACATAAACACTTAAAGAAAAGTGATCGCATGTATAAAATAAAGGTTCAACTATATCAATATCACAGATAATATTATTTTGATTTGAAAGTAAAAAATCCAAAATTTTATTATTTTTTTGTCGCGAAATTTATAAATGCGTCAGCCCATACTCATTTACAGTGTTGAGAAAAATCTCGTGCAATGGGTCACTATTTATAACAGCAGGAACGTGCCAGTCAATAGCGGGGAATTTATAATTCTTCCACAAAAATGCATGGATGTTTCACAGAGCAAAGAAACGTGTTTAATTCAGAGAAATGGCAGCTGATAGCTGATAGTGAACGCGCGCGTTTACATCATTACACTCTCATTGTTGCTGCGGTGTATATTGTGTGCGCTGTGCGAACACCTATCAGCTGCCACTCCGGTGTGAACCCCCCTCCAAAGTGTTTGCGCCTCAGCCTCCCGCGTAATAAAACAAGGGAACGATATTGGCACACAATTCTAAGCTTGTTGTTTGAGCCCATTATATCAATTCCAATACTTTCAAGGTCAGTATTCCAAAACTTTCGAGGAATGGAATGGAAATGCCATTGCCCTTTAGAAACTATAATAAACTGTTCAGGTACATAATTGACAGTGCCAAAGCTATCATGTAGAACAGGTTAAGACAATGAATGTGTCCTGGCATTATTATTTTTTGAAGCCAAATATTTTTTAATATAAATTTTAACATGATCCGCCTGAAAATGATTAAATCGGGTGAAAAATCGGGAAGTTTATTATATTATAAAAAAACTTTTAAGCAGTTTTTACGTGAAAGGACTTTTTCAATCAAATGATTCAAAGTAACATATTATACTGATTGTGATTTTTTTTGTAAAATGGTTTTAAAGTAACGTATTTCATGACTTTTAGAAAAGTAACATTTTTAATTGACGAAAAAATGGATTACAAAGAAAAAAAACAAGAAAAATAACTCTATTTGATTTTTATTTTTAATAATAAATAATAATAAATACAATAGTTAAATAAAAGACATAAAATGCTGCATAGTATTAAAAAATCATCAACTTCGTATAGAATGTAAAACAACTTTCTGCCAGTTTTTGGGCACTTTCATCAATTTTTGTGCACAAAAAAATACAAAAAAACCTCTATTTTTGTGAAAAGTATCGTCTACATTAGAAATTCCAAATGAATTCTTTCAAAATTCTTGCACAATTTAGCAATCGAAGAATCTCACGTAATAAATAATTTACATACGGTCTGGTTTAATTTGCATGTAGCATGGGTTCTTTGCAGCTGAATGGATGTTTGGTTATTTTTTTTCCACGAATTTTCAACTAAGGATTAAAGCGAACCAACTATGCCAAACCCACTTTCCAGAACTCAATTTATTTTGCGGGAGATTTTGGGATCCAACATGAAATAACTGGGCTTTAAAAAGGCTGATATTTTTTATTTGCCCAAAATGCGGTTTTGTTACAATAAAATGCACCTACCAGGTGAAACGAAATTTCCACCACTGAAAATTCACCCGTTCTGGAACTTTTTATTTATTTAATTTTTTTACAATCTGTACCATAAAATTTATTAGCAAAATATGGGTATTTTTGTACAAAACCTTGTTTTTTGTTTGAAACCGCAATGCGTTTGCGTTGTTATGAGCAATAATGCTGCTGCACGTGAGGCAATCGACCAAAGACGTAAGGAATAATTTGTATAATATGTGGTTTAATTTGCACGACAATAGTTGGTGCGCAGCTGATTGGTCGTTCCGTGTGATGTGCGGTTCAGTAATAGTACATTGAGTAATTTTTGTGCGGTTTTCCAACAAATAAATTAAGGTAATTCGACAGTTGCGAACGCACTTTCCACACCTCAATATTTCTTACGTGAAATTTTGTATATTGATTTAGAGTCCTTGAAACGGGGAGCACTTAGAGCTGGAACTTTTAACCAAAAATGGAAAATTTTGAACCGAAAGTATAAATTCGCTAAAACCTAAGCCTAAACCTAATCCCAAACCAAATTACTATCACGGCTCCAAGTCTGAAAGGTTCCAACTTTCCAAAATTTTTCTGACGGCTTTAAGTTTCCTGCTGGCGGTTCTAAAAACCTGCCAGAAAGTTCTCGTTCTCATACATAACATTTTTAAAAATAATAGAAATTTTCGGCCATTGTTTGTGCATGACATTTAATGACAGTACTCAAAGATTGACATCAATTTATTTTAATTCGTTATTGAATTTTATGTTTTAGCAAACTATTTTTACTTATGTATATATGCATTCTATAGTTAATAATGATTACTGACTTTTAAGATACATTATATTACGCGTTTACTAATTTCTGTGTTTCATAGCAATAAATAGTTAATTCTTAGAAATATTTTTTCTTACAATGTTTTACTATAAAGATAAAAACAAAAAGAAAAAGCAGCGGGAATTCAAACAGTTAAATCAAACATTATGGATTTTTGGCACTATTACAACTAATATAATACTTTACTATATATTTTTACTATTAACAATTTGAATAGCATAAAATACATGATAAAGGATCTGCGAGACAGGGTATCAATCAACCTGTGATCCAGGAGGTGTATCTCAACTGAGTGAAAAACTGGCGGCATCTGTGTCCACTGATCGGTCCGTTCTCATAAAATCAACAATCCGCTTTTTATATTTTTTGTCATGTATTTAACAAAAAGTGGATGGAAATTTGTAAAATAAATTTTTGTTTTTTGTAAATTACATCATAAAGGATATAGGACACGCTAATATTGATCAGTCAGTGCATCAAAAAGGACGTAAATGTCAGCCAATCGCGCTGTCCGTTGTTTTATACAAAACAGCGTGACGCAATTTTTATTTCACGTCTAAAACGCGATAATCAATTTGTAAAAGATTAATTAAATATTAAATTTGATCACTTTTTCGAGGAAAAACATTTGAAAAAGCCTTCAAAATTCCAAAAGTGGAATGCCGCGTTTCTAATATAAGGAAACCCAATTCAAGAGAGGTATTCTGCCTGTTTACCGCAAGGTCTATGTAATGTAAAATATGTGTTAGTTGTAAAATTAAACACGCTGGTTCATACCATTGTTCAAAACGGAAGTAATCCTATAGTAACGTCGCGCACACCTTTGTTTAAAAAAGGGACGCCCCCATTTTTCTATAATAACCGCCTGCGTCGGCATTTTTTTAGCTATTTTCGGGTGTGCATTTTGAAGCCTTGTTTTGCCGCTACTCCTCTCCTCCCAAGTAATAATATATTACTTGATCACGAATACTATAAGACATTTTGACGGTCCTTATATAATTCTGACGTGAAACTAAGCAACTTCATGATATTAATTAGTTTTAATTTATAACTTTTTTTATTTACAAGCAGTTTTTTTAGTAGTTTTGGGTGACTGACAGTGTCAATGGCTTTTTCAAAATCTATATGTTAACTCAATCAGTCTGTTTTTTATCTCGATTTGTTGCAATCCATTTATTAAGACAGGTTAACAGCTGCAATCCTGTGGATATCCGACACAAAAAACCAAACTGATGGCGTGATGTTAGATTATGTTTTTGTAAATATTTTAAAACAGCTTTTTAAATAACTTAAACTGTTACAATTAATTATTAATATATTATTAATTTTTGCAGGCTGTTGGGTGCCACGATGGGACTTTGGCGTGCTATCAACTTATGTTCAGCACTGTTCACGGCCTTCACAAAAACAAATATGCCTTCAGGGAAAATATGACGGATGTTGTTGTACAGGACTTGGCGAGAGATCTGAAAAGTAAAATTTTAAATAGCGCGAATGAAATTGCAAATTAAATGTCACGAAATTTCTGCAATTGTGATATGTATAAAGTGCACTTTTTTGTCTTAACTTAATGATTATAATATGCTTAAAAAATAAAACAAAGTAGTTATAGTCCTTCCAATGAGTACGTAATTTGTTTTAGAGATATTGATTTTAATATAAGATATCAACTACATTTTGCATGTATGTTAAATTTTTTTTGCCTTATTCACTTGAATTTTTTAATTACTTTTTGTGTGTCTTGATGACAAAATTGTTTTTCAATTTTTATAAACTTTTTTTAATAAAATTATTAGACTGTTCATAAAAAATAATAAACAAAATGTTTCAAGTAGGGTAGTGCATTTAATTTCGGTACTTTTTTGTTTTTCCGATGTAACTTTTTACTGTATGGCCCGATTTTCATGTTCGATAGCTCATTTTGAAGCTTTTACAATACTGCGTTGCGTCACAAAAGTTTTACTGTACGAAAGTATTTTTTTACTTAATTAAATCAGTTTTTAAAAAAATGGAAATTTGCCGAAATTAAATATTTGCATTTAATTTCGGCACTTTACAAACAATCAATTGTTTCTCAGTCAAAAAATCATCATTTTCAAAAATTTAAAAACCTATCATTATCTTCATACAGTTTTCTTTAATTTAAGCTTCTACTTGTTGTTCAACGTGTAACTGGCAAAAAGTTACAGCTAAAATGCCAAATGGTATCAAAATAAGCAAAATTTGGAAAAAAGTGCATTTAATTTCGGCACTTTTGAAAAGGACCCTCTTAATCGAGTTTAAGTGCAATGCTATGACCCCTAAACATTTCAACGTTGTTTTTTAACTATTTACAACTACAATTTAACACCCGACCACTTAATTCAATCCGTTTTTACCTACAGCATATGAGTGCCGAAATTACACTATTTTGTTTTATAACGATTGCTCACCACAGACGCAACGTAGAACCAGGGGGACTAAAAATTCGGAAAATAGACTAAATTTTACCAGGACAGTTTAATTCTTAAACCAATTTATTGCGTAATCATGAAATGCCCATGTTCTAAAAACGAGTAACAATTTTATTTTTTAAAAAATCGCACAATTTCACATAAAAATATCACAACATAACAAATAAACGGCTCACGAGAGTAATCTACATATAATTAGCTCTCATTTGAGCTATCAAACGTCGTATTCCGTCCAGGATTACCAAAGATATAGTCCAAAATCAAAAATGCCCAATTGGGAAAAGTGCCGAAATTAAATGCACTACCCTAAACAGTAAAAAAACAGACTACAGTTTAAAAAAATTAAATTGACATACATATGGCGTTTATGTCATCTTAAAATAACAAAAAGAGGGAGGGAAAAGGGAAAACCTTTATGCTGCTGCCTAAGCAATTATTGAAAACTACCTTTGAGTTTAAATGTTTCCGCCTATGGTTGAACTTGCTGAACTTTTTTCACCTATGTATGGTTGAACTGGTTGAATTTTCATCTGGCTGAACTCATAAGGTTCTATGAAAAATAACGACGGAAATTTGAATTTACAGAAAGGTCTCAAAAAGATTTTTGCATTATTATATTAGTAAAAAGGAGGCGTGATAAAAACGGACACTAAAAAACCCTTAAAGTTTTTTACAAAAAACTATTTTTAACCAAAAACATATAAAAAGTAAATTATAATAAAACAATTAAATGCATATTAGAATAAACTAAATAATAGTCCATGAATTCATTAATAAACTTAACATCTATTCCAAAATTAACTCCTTCATTTTATTGTCATTTTTTTAATTTATAATGGTAAATTAAAGGAGTTAATTTTGAAGAAGTTGAACGTTTTATTAATAGATTCATGAATAATAATTCATGAATCTATTAATTATTCAGTTTATATTCTATCCTGCATAGCATTGTTGTATTATAATTTATGATTTAATGTTTTTCGTTCAAAAACTGTTTCTTGCAAAAAAGTTTTTGGGTGAGTTTTTGGTTTCCGTTTTTATGACGCATCATTTTACATCCAAACTTCTCTTTGAGACCTTTCTGTACAATTGAACTTCTGTCGTTGTTTTTTATGGGAAACATGAGTGGACCAAATAAAAGAGTGCGGTTATGACATTTAAAAAAACGAAGTATAACACATAATTTTTTTCTTTCCGCCTTTATTACAAAATATACAAAAATAGCCCATTTTAGCCCTTTAAAATATTGCAATTTGTTCCTTCAGGTGGTCAAATGGGTTTAAACCCAATGACGCCATAAAAAATTAAGTAATTTGATAAATCATTGTTAAACTATGGTATTTACTTTTTTAACATAAACTTTTTAATAATAAACCGTTTTTGCCAAAAATTCTAAATTATTTTATTATGAAACAATCGATTTAATACTGCAGCTTGATTTGATTTGCCTATAAACACCTAGAAAATTTTAACCAATTTTAAAACTTTATTATAACAACTTATATTTTAGACAAAACTCGTAATATACTTAATTAAAAAATGAATTTCATTCTTAATCTTAGCATTATTTTTTAAATACGTTTTTTGTTGAATAATCTATATAAGAGATTTTCTTATAATAATGTCAAATATTACATGTTTTTTTCAATTTCGTGGATTATGACACATATTGATAAAGCAAAAAAACACATTCTAAAGAAACAATTTCTACTACAATATGTGGAATAATCTACAGTTTGTTGAATTTTCTACATAAAAATTTTTGCATATAATATTGGTGGAATAATTCACACGTTCAAATTTTAAAAAAACCGTGAAATGAATAAAGGCCCATTCACACTTATGCACAATTCACGATGCACAATGCACAATGCATTAAAACCCCGAAAATAGGTGTTCACACTTACGCACAATGCACGATGCACAATGCATTATCGGACTTGGAACGGCGTTCCAAGTTTTGTGCAAGTGGCAGCGCGCTTCAAAATTTTGAACGCACTTTTTTCGCAAAGTAGGTACGTTGAGAACTCTTCTGCTTAAAAAACGAATCAAATAATAAATATTCTTGAACGAACGACTTTACATTAATTTAAAACATATTTTTGCAGTTAACAAAATATAAAACATAATTCTATGCAAAATAAATAAAAAAGAGGGATTTTGGGACTATATTTTGGCTTTTTCCAGATTTGCTGACTAATAATCAGGATTGTTTATTCCAACATCGGTTAATTTGAGTTTGTTGTCATAGCTTGGATTTGCAGCAGCGCTATTCTTTGCTATGTTTTGTTTTTTAATAAGAGAAACATGCATTTTTAAACCTATTTAACTATAGTTTTGGCTGAAAATTCGTTTTGATGCATTATACATTGTGTGTAAGTGTGAACAGGTACTATAATGCATTGTGCATCGTGCATTGTGCATTTTGCATAAGTGTGAACGGGCCTTAAATAGTTGCCTATCAACACTTTCAGAAACCACTTTACATCATATTCAAACTTTTTGTCGTTTTTTTTAGCTAGAATTCGGTGCAAAGACTTGGTAAAGAAAGTAGCTGTCTACAATCATAGACTAGCTGTAAGTTTTTTTTACAATTTTTTATATGTTTGATTAAACTTGTGAGTAGTATTATTACGCGGGTAGCTCCATTTACATTACAAACGGGTTTTGAATTTAGATTCAGCTTTCGGATCGCGTTAATATCTATCGTCAGATTTCCGGAGATGGGGAAAGCGAACATTTGGATTACCGTCTTTTGGAAAGAATAAATGAAACTTTTGAGTGCAGTTTGTTAGTGGTGTGCGCTCATAACTTAATACTGTGTCAGGTATTTGTTTTTTTTTAAATTTGAATTGAACTCGTTTTACAAAAAACTTAGGGTCAATGGAGCCAAGGAAACTTGGAGCTGAAACATGGAGCCAAAATTAGACAACTTAGACCAAAAGTAAAAGTCGCTTAAACTTTTATGTAAGCTTAAGCGAAGCCTAAATCTAAGCCCAACTCAATTTTTTACTAACGGTTCCGAATCCCAAAAATTTCCGACGGCTCCTTGTTCTGTACTTTCGGCTCTAAAGATCCCGTACCGTTGCTAAAAACTTATTTTATTAATGTGTAAGACTAATCAAATAAAAGTATTTAAATTTTCTGAGATCAATCCCTTTTTAAAAACTATTTCGGACACTGCGTTTAATTTAAAAAATATAAATAGTAAAACTAATGAATAATAAATTTCGAACAATAAAAAAATTGGATTCAACAAACTTACAAAAATTTATAAACGAGACCAAAAAAACACACGTAGGGGTTCTATTTAAGGTTTTTAAGTGCTTGTTAAATTTTTCCTGTTGATCCGAATGCCTCTTTATCGCGTCTCAGACCCAAAACGCTATATGGGCCTCGCCTCTTTTGTAACCATGACCACGATATTGACAATGCAATTGACCAACGTCACGTAAGAATAAATTTGCATAAGCATAGTTACACGCAGCTGATTGGTCGTTCCGTATGTTTTTTTCAGTAGTACTTTCAGCAGTTTTTGTGCGGTTTTTTAACAAAAAAACTGCGGTGTTTCGACCTTTGCGAACGCACTTTTCAACCAAACCGTACAACAATTATTCCTTACGTAACTTTGGTCGATTAACATTGAACAGCGCTGACGCGTTCTTGTTTTGCGTTTCAGACGCACTGTTCAAATAATTGGAAAGATAAAGAAGTAGTAACTTGGTTACTTCTTCCAATGTATCCATAAAAAATTTCTCCAGATAAGATCTTATCATCGCAATCAGATAAGATCATCATTCAGTTGGGCATTGTCAACGGCGCTATGTGATTTGTTGTTTATACTGTTGTAATATTTATAGACACGAACGAACCAAGTACATA
>JASAMX010019688.1:0-17574 GCA_030248175.1 Microlaimidae sp. YZB2_3 | reverse complement strand
ACGGACGGACAACAGGACGCCTCCCAACTTAAAAACGCATTGCGCAATTATAAAGTAGATACATTAGTGGACAGCATAAAAAAAAGTGTTGAAGGTTGGAAATTAGTATTTGGAAAAGACAAATAGAAAAATCAAAAGAGGATCAAAAGTTAAATTTTAGAGCCAGTTTAATTGGATATTCCATGAAACGGCTTATATATCGTATTAGAACCAAAAATATATTCGTTTATTATGTTATATGTTTTTTGTTGTTACCACCAGAAATATACTTAAAAAATAGAAGAAACATATGAAAAAACAGAAATTGATTATAATCATTTAGTTTTCCAAAAGAAGCATACGTCTAAGTAAAACGCACCCCTATTGAGGTTTTGAGTACTCTAGTTAGGGTTGTTTTAATGATTGTGACCTAATTGAAGCATGTAATGGTCCCAAATAACTAGTTCAAGTCTGGTCTTGTAACCGGTGGCCGTTAAGATTAGCTTTAAAATTTGCATATACGTCAAGATTGACCGTACAATTTGTCAGATCACAAAATCGTGATTATTAATCGAGTCTCCAATGTCAGTTGTATATATGTTTGTTAAAAGACCGGAAAACTTAATATATTTAAAAAGTAAAAAAATTAGACCTAACCTAACCTAAAATTAACACCCGCGTTTTTGGCTGTGCTTCACGGTATAAGCTTGCTATCTGTAAATCCCATTTACCACAACCGCACAAATGTCAAATCAAACAAACACCGCTACCAATCGATTCTCCGCTGCAAGTTCTATGTATGTTCTGATTTTCAAGTCATATAGATTTTATTCGGCTCAGTTATAATTGTTTTAAATAAAATTTGCATATACGTCATGATCGACCGCACAATTTGTCAGATCACAAAATCGTGATTATCAATCGATTTTTCGTTGTCAGTTGTATCTCTGTTCCGAATTGCAAGTCCTATGGATTTTATTCGGCTCAGTTATAATTGTTATAATTAAAATTTGCATATGCGTCATGATCGACCGCACAATTTGTCAGATCACAAAATTGTGATTATCAATCGATTCTCCGTTTTAAGTTTTAACTTATATAGAGTTGATTCGGCCGAGTTATTCAAAATCAAAGAAAGCGTTAGGAAGTTACTTACTTACTCACTCACTCACTCCTTCACTCACTCACTCACTTACTCACTCACTCACTCACTCACACACTCACTCACTCACTCACTCACTCACTCACACACTCACTCACTCACTCACTCACTCACTCACACACTCACTGGCTCACTCACTCACTCATTCACTCACTCATTCACTCACTCACTCACTCACTCACTCACTCACTCACTCACTCACTCACTCACTTACTCACTCACTCACTAACTCACTCACTAACTCACTCATTCACTCACTCACTCACTTACTCATTCACTCACTCACTCACACACTCACACATTCACTCAGTCATTTACTTACTGATCTAAAAATAATATCAAAAATAATATCTGGCGGCCCAGGGCCGCTGGAATTAAGGATTATTGTTATTCAATTCTCAGTTTTAAATTTTAACTTACATAGAGTTGATTTGGCCGAGTTATTTTAAATCAAAGAAAGCGTTAGGAAGTTACTTACTCACTCACTCACTCACTCACTCACTCACTCACTCACTCACTCACTTTTTTTTTCACTCACTCACTCACTCACTCACACACTCACTTACTCACTCACTCACTCACACACTCACTCACTCACACACTTACTCACTCAATCACTGGCTCACTCACTCACTTAGTCACTCACTCACTCACTCACTCACTCACTCACTCACTCATCACTCACTAACTCACTCACTCACTCACACACTCACTCACTCACTCACTGGCTCACTCACTTACTCACTCACTCACTCACTCACTCACTCACTCACACATTCACTCAGTTATTTACTTACTGATCTAAAAATAATATCTGGCGGGCCACGGCCGCTGGAATTAAGGATTATTGTTTTTGAGCATTACATATATTTACATTTTTTTCTTTATTTTAAGGTCAAAACTTTAGAACTCTTTAAAAAGTTTTAAGGGGAAAGGCAGGGGTATTGGGGTGAAACAAATCAGGCAATTTTTTAAAAAAAAGAACATTTATAAAAAAAGGGCAAGGTCAAAATTATGTAAAAATAGGTCAAAATCACCAAAATTTAGCAAAAATGGTTAAAAATTGCAAAAAAAAATTTCAAAAAAATTATTAGTATAATAATATCTTTCCATAATGTTTTATATTTGCAAAAACATGGGGGAAGGGGTACCAAAGCGGTGACGAGATAGACCCACTAATAAAGCGAAGTCGATGTTGTGGCGTTGTGGAACGCTTGTCTGACGAACTTCAGCTTGCAAGATCAAGTCCCAGTGGAGAAAACGTGAAAATGGTGATTTATGTTAGTACTGTTGTTATGTGTATTGTTTGGTTATGCTATTTGTGCTGCCTGTTTGGCCTTGAATGTACGGGTTTAAGCAAAAAAAATTTAACCTGGAGGTGCCGCCGGACCGTGTACTGTCAGTTATTATTCCGGCAGCCATGGGCCGCCAGATATTATTTTTAGATCAGTAAGTAAGTAAGTGAGTAAGTAAGTAAGTAAGTAAGTAAGTAAGTAAGTACGTAAGTAAGTGAATAAGTAAGTGAGTAAGTAACTTCCTAACGCTTTTTTTAAATTTAAGTAGATGGCCGAATCAACTTTATATGACTTGAAATTTGAAACATAAATACAACTGACAACGGAGAATCGATTGATAATCACGATTTTGTGATCCGACAAATTGTGCGGTCAATCATGACGTATACAAATTTTATTCAAAACAATTATAACTCGACGGAATAAAATTTATGGTTTGAAATTCTGCACATAGATACAACTGACAAGGGGAGAATCAATAGATAATCACGATTTTATGATCTGACAAATTGTGCGGTCGATCATGACGTCTATGCTAATTTTATAGCTAATTTTAACGGTCACCGGTTACAAGACAAGACTTGAACTAGTTAAGTTTTAGGTCAAACCCTTCGGCCTAGTTTGCACCAAGTGACAAGAAACAACGCTGTCACAGCGCACACAAAATTGTGATTCTCCGTTGTCAGTTGTATCTATGTTTCGAATTTCAGATCAGATTTTATTCCGTCGACTTATAATTGTTTTAAATAAAATTTATATACGTCATGATCGACCGCACAATTACATACGTATGTATTACTAGGGCAAACACTAAATTTTACCGACTCCGACTCCGCCTCAAATTTCTGTAAATTATATATTGATGTACAGGTTAAGCTTAGGCTTAGGCTTAGAATAAAATTTGCATAATACTAAATATTACGGTAGATTACGGTAGATTTTGGACGGAGTCGGAGTCGGTGGAATTTAGTTTTTGCCATTACTAGGGACAATATAAAGGTGTAAACGTGCGCGGAATTCGCTGTCACTTATCCCTTGTTACTCCATTATGAAACAGCCCTTGGTTACCACGCTGGACTTTGCCAAGCTAAAATTTACTCAATTTGTCATATTTATTAATAGTATAGGCAAGACGAAAGTACTGCCATTGCGCCACCACAACCTTGAACAAACAAACAGTGTGAATTTACCAAACACTATCTTGGATTATTTATTTTTTTAAGGCCCATGTATGTGCAAGTGCAAGTGTTGTATAAAAGCGCATTATCCAACATTTAGTAGTATTTTTGCTTAATTTGAAGAGTGCAGGAGGCGTAAACGCAGTGTTTGCTTTACTTTTAATAGCAATCTTGTTGATGCGCGTATATATTGTGACAATGAAATGTCACAGACAGGCTAAATAAAAATTCGATAACCGTATTCGACCCATAAGGGAATTTCCTTTCGCCACCTCCAATAAAATCGGGGTTTTTGCGAATTTTGTGTGCAAAACACTTAATAAGAGCGTTATTTTAATCGCTATAGCAATTAATCAGAATCGAACATATTATTTACAAGATCAAATATATAATATTTTCGATTTTTGCACCAGAAAACACTTGCGCAAAAAATATAATCCATATATGGCGATTTAGCTCAGTAAAATTTATGTTTATCAATGCATAACTAGTCCGCGAATTAAATATACATAATGTTCATATAAAGAATTGCAAGTAAGAATAATTTTAGTAAGAAATATTGTTTTTCTAACATTTCTGAAAATTAAAAGCAATAATATTCTTTGTAATACCCAGTATTAGCTGAGACTGACTCGTCACACTTTGACTGCCACTTTTTTGAGTCTTCTCACTTTTGGCACTCTTTTGACTTCTCCCACTTTTTTCCTCCTTGTCTTTCACTTTTTCATTTGACTTCATGTTAGTAGTTTAAAAAATTCTGTATCTTGTCAATTTTTTTTAATAATTTTAATTTAATTTAATAATAATAATAATTAGGTACGAAAATTATTTAGTTATACAAATCGTCAGACCACTAAGACTTCCAAATGTTCTTATGGGGTAAAACACAAGTAAATATCATTTTAATGTTATTATTATTATTGAAACAATATATTATGTACTTCTGTACAGTTATTTTGTTGTAGAAGTCTTTATGAACCACCTCATTATGATTGAATATATCCAAAATTTTAAAAAAAATTACAAGATTTTTACTTCTAAAAACAGATGGCCGACATCCTCATATTCAAAAAATTTAAAAAATAAAACTCATGATCAAAACTTCCCAAAAAAAAAAAAAATTTTTGAGCGGTTGGTGTGTCTCTCAATGAAACAGGATTAATTCTTGCATAATTTATTATTAAAAAACCAACATATATATAAAAAAACAATATTAACATACAATTTAAGCAATCCGAACACGGTCTCGTTTAATGAAAATACATAAACGACGGACAACTTGGTTTAATAGATGAGATCCTAAGGCTTATTAACAGTAAGTTTTAAAAAGGACCACTGCCTAGTCTTTTTTTGAAAATATTTAATGAAGTACCTGAAATTTGTTGTTCAGACAAAGAATTCCATTTTGAAACAATTTTATCACAGAAAAATTATTTTCTAACATTTATGTATTCTACTTTTTTGAACTTTCAGCTTATTCCTATGTCTTCTAGTAGGATTTGCATTAAAATAGAAAAAATCATGAGTTGATAATGTGGTATATAAATTAATAATTTTTTAACACTCTGAAAGATCGATAATATGGCACCGATCAATAAGTTTTTAAAGTTTAAGAAATTTTAATCTAGGTATTATCATAATTAGTGTAATGTAACTTACAACGTTTAAAAATTCTTCCTGTAAAATTTCGCTGCATTTTTTCCAGAAGTTTAATATCTTTTTTTAAGTGAGGATTCCAAATTACACTTCCATATTCCATAATAGGGCGAACATAACCTTGTTATTCGTATACGAAAGTATTTATTGTTTAAAAAAAACGCAAAACGGCTGCCGTTCTAAGCAAATAAAGACGTTTTGAAAAAGTAATCGTTCCAGACAGCCAATCAGCGTCATCTTCTTTAAAGTAAACAAAGCGCAATAATTCCGCCTTAACACCTGTCTTTAAATGTGTGAGAAATGTTGATTAAGATGAAATTTTTGTATAGTGATTAATCAATAAATAAAAAGAATAGAACGTCGCCTTGCCTTGCCGCCTGGCCCCAGAATGCAAGCAAATTTGAGACTTGAAGATGAGTTAACAGCAAAATTTGATTTATACAATCAGAGTATAATTTTAGCTATATAGTAATAAAATTATCGTCGAAATTAACCGTACCAACGATTCGTCTTTACTACTGCAAAATGAGCCACTGTCATTTTAAAATACACGTGACTGTAACTCATTTTGTAGTTTGTAGCGTGCTGTTTTAAATCGAAAATAAGTTACGAGCACACATATTTTATACGAACTGTTGTTCATTTTGCCGTAGTAAGGACGAATATTAGTAAAATATGCTCACCTAAAATTTTTTTCCTGTCTGCACTATTTTTTAGCAGACTAAAGATAAATTCTATCAGGGTGAAAATAGATGAGTGGTAAAGTAACCACTCGTTTTTTGAAAAAATATCACTTGCAGAGAAACACATGACGCAACTAAATAATAATTGGTTACATAACCGCTAAAAACTTTTTTTTAATTTTTCTCGCTCGCAAATTTATTGTTTATTACTTCCTGGCGGAGAGCGGTTACGCCCTTAATTTCAGCCTGGAAGACTTTAGCTTTAGTTTCCTCTGTTGTGCAGCGAGTCAATGTCTTATGCATATGCACTAAATAACTATATAAGAGCGACGTTATTTTATTTAAGTTAAAAATTAAACGAAAGAGTTTTTAGGTTTTTAATAACTACTGTCATAAATCAAACATCTTTTGCAAGATTTAACTGTTTCTTTAGAACAAGTACTATTTACTTCACCGATCATGTTGAAATTTAATATTATGTTTGTGTGATAAAACTAAATAGTAATTTCAAATTTCGGATTTAAGTTTAATAGCATTTTAAATTAAAGTGCTCTGAATTAAAAAATAATTCGTTGGTAACAGGAATTTGATGTGAAAAATTGCTTTTTTTAATGCGGCTGCAGTTACGTAAAAATTTATATAAAGGAATTTTTATTAAAATTCTGATGGGGGGGGGGGAAGAAGAAGAAAGAAGAAAAGTTTATTTTTTTTAGCAATACAAACCACAAAATAAATACATAAATTAGTAAAATTATATGAATATCACACAAGCATTACCAGGTATCAATATTTTATGTACAAATACAATAAAAAAAATTAAATTATTAAACACAATACATAGACAAAATAGGTAGGGAGACACCTTTAAAAAAATGTTTTACAAGAGAGTATTTTGTTAAAATTAAAATGTATTTTGTCACAAAATAAGATTTGTCATAATAAAACAGAAAAATATGGGCTGTGTGCGATCCAGTAGCAACACAGCTTTATTAATAGTGTATGAAAAAAAAAATTAGATTGCTAAAAAAAATTGCTCAGAAGGCTGAGGCTTAGGCTTAGGCTTCAGCACTGATAATGAGCAATCACTTACTGAGAGAGTTTTGACAATTTATAACAAGTTCCTAAAGGTTTTAAGTGAATTGGTGGTAACCTGAGAGGCATTTAGAGAATTCCAACAGGGAATAGCTCGATAAGGAAAACAAAACTTTCTGACATTAATTCTGCATTCCTCGATTTGTAGTTTAAAAGGGTGACCTCGAGTGTTTTGGGTGTTAAAATTAAAAAAATCATTTGATTTGAGGCAAGATTTTCCATTAATTATTTTATATATTTCACACAGGTCAGTTTTAGTTCTTCTCACTGAAAGTTTCTCAAGTTTCAAAAAGGCTAATCTGTTTTCATAACTACAATAACCAAGACCACAGCATCTGAATAATCTTCTTGTGTAATATTTCTGAACTTTCTCTATTAAATTGACATCTTTTGTCAGATAAGGATTCCAAATTACACTTCCATATTCAAGCAGTGGGCGAATATAGGATTTATAAGCACATAACAAGTTTTGAACAGATTTAGCTGTAAAAGAACGAAAAATCAAAGCAGACCTTTTCATTGCTGAATCTGCAATTCTTTGACAATGGTGCGAAAACTTTAGGTCATGTGACATATAAATTCCTAGATCCTTAACCACAGTTGCTTTTTTTAAAGGGTTATTATTTATTTTATATTCATTACAGGTTAAATCATTAAAAGGCCCAATATGAAAAGTTTCACACTTATCCTCAGCCAGATTTAGCTGCCATTTTTTTGCCCACTCTGCCACACTGTCAAGATCTTTTTGCATATTTGAAGCCTGAAGATACATATCCTCTTTATTATTTGGAGAAAATTCTGTAAAAATCTTCGCATCATCTGCAAAAAGTTTAATTTTAGAGTTTTTAACACAATCAAAAATGTCATTAATGTATATCAAAAATAAAAGTGGTCCCAGAACTGAACCTTGTGGAACAGAACTGGTAACTTTGTAAGATGAAGAAGTGGAGTTGTTAATGACTACTTTTAAAGAACGATTGGATAAAAACGCCTTGATCCAATTAAGAAAATTTCCTGTGACTCCATATTTTTCTAATTTGTACAAAAGTTTTTCATGAGAAACTGTGTCGAAAGCTTTGGCAAAATCCAAATAAACCACATCTATAGATTTTTTGTTTTTCAGAGCTAAGGTCCAATCATTTAATGCTTCAATTAGTTGCGTAACAGTTGAACTTTTATCCTTAAAACCATGTTGAAACCTAGACAAAATGTTATGGAAAAAGGAGAAAAGTTTGTCACAAACTAAACGCTCCATTGTCTTGCAACAATTAGAAGTTAAAGAAATTGGACGATAGTTTTCTTTTCTGTTTTTTAATTTTTTTTTTGAAAATAGGAATAACTAAAGCTATTAGCCAATCACTTGGAAGTTTTCCAGTTTCAAAAGATGTGTTAAAAATTTTGGCTAGTGGTTCGGCAATTACTTTGGCTAAGCGCTTTAAAAAATAGGCAGGAATACAGTCAGGCGTTTTGGATAGCTTATTTGGCAATTTTTTTAAAGCTTTTAAAACATCTTTTGTTGAAAATTTCATACTAGTTAGTATGTTTGTATTTTCCGCCTCAAAAGGTGGAAGATTTCCATCATCACGAGTGAAGACGGAACTGAAATATTCAGCAAATATTTCAGCCTTTTCAGAATCTTCCACTGCATGAGTAGTTTTATTTCTGACCAAAGCTGGAATATAACTTTTTGATTTAATTTTTTTGTTAACGAATTTGTAAAAACTTACTAGGTCTCCTCTATTAAGTGTTTGTTCTTCTAAAAAAATATGGTGCTTTTTGACTGCTTCTGCATATTTTTTATTAATTGATTTGTATTCCTCTTTAATGTTTTTGTCTTTTCGTTTATGCCAAAGTCTCAACTTCTTTTTTTGAAGTTTAATAATGTTTGCAGGATATTTGGATTTTTTATTATTTTTACTAACAACTTTGGTTGGAACATGTAGGTTTATTCCTTCAAGAAGTTTGGATTTAAAACATTGCCATTGTTCTTCAACACTTTTACAGTCTTTAAAAAGTTCATCCAATCAAAAAAAGTATTATTATAAGTTGCATCATTTCCAGAGGTCAAAACATTAAACTCTGCTAAGGAATTTCTTATACTTCCGGCATTACAGCATAATGCTTGAAGTACTGTGCTGCCCAGTGGGTCGCAGAAACTCCTATGCAGAGTTTATTGTTTTTCCTAAAAACAAAAATTTTTTTGCATAGGTGTCATACAAATAAGGGTCCCCAAAATTATCATACCGAATGTACACTTTTGACTGTGGGTGTTTTATTTTATGCAGTTTAAGGGTGTCAAGTAGTTTGGATTGAGTTGCTCTTTGGTCAATAGTTAGTGAAGGGCGAATGAACACTCCTTTAAACTTTGCATCTCCTTTCAAATTCCCGCCAGATCGTGTAATATGGTTGCGAACTGAGGTGCTAAACAATTTCACCTTCATTAATCTAGGTTTTGAACCCTTATAGTGTCCCATGCGAAAAAAAGTCTAGTACTTGGGTATCACTTTCTTTTTTATTGTTTTGATTCAGTTTGTCTATTAGCTCCAAATGAAACATCCCTCAAATCTTTTGTTCCAAATAATAATTAACTGATTGGTATTACTTTAATAAACTTTAAAAAATTACATTTATTCAGCAATATTAGGGCAAAGAAATAGAGCAAAACTGTGGAGCTCGAGGTTGCTCCAGAGCTCCTAAAAGTGGAGCTCCGCTCTGGATCTCTGAGCAAACCTGTGCACTGCCCTCCCTTGAGGTTTTATTGGGCGGGGCAATTCCAAACGGGGGGCACGGGGGGCAACTTTTTTTGAAACCAAGGGCAATAAAACGATTAAGGAGCAGAGCAGGAGGAAAAGAAATAATGGAAGAAGGAGACAGGAGGAGGAAGGAAAAAAGACAAAAAAGCGAAAAATAAGGTAAAAATAGGTCTGAATGAAATGGGTTAAAATACATTGAAATAGGCTAAAAACAGAAAAAATATGCAATGAAAGCGTCATCAGAGGTCAAAAATGGCGTCATGATTTTTGGGTACTTTTTCATTTTTCGGCGGGGGGGCAATAAAAAAAGGGGGGCAAATCCTCCAGAAAAATGGGGGAACATTTCCAGACCGTGCACAGGTCTGCTGGAGGTTTAAGTTCCGGGGCACATCACTTGATAATTACAGACCAATGCAACCGATTGGGCGAATTGTTTGCAATATAATGTTTAATATTTAATAAATATATGTAATGAAATAAAAAAAATTTTGAACAAAAATGCATGCACATCTCTGAAAACGCCGACTGTCCAGGAGCAGACCTGCGCATTGCCCCCGGGTTTTATTAGGGGGGGGGGGGGGGCAATTTCAAAACAGGGGGGCACAAGGGGCAATTTTTTTGAAAGGGGCAAGCAGGGGAGAAAGAAAAAAAAAAGAGAAAAGGGTGAAAAAAGAGAAAAAAAAGAAGGAAAAAGAGGGAAAAAAGACAAAAAAAGGTAAAAAAAGAAGGTAAAAATAGGTCTAAAATGGCTTAAAAAGCATTGAAATAGACTCAAAACTGCAAAAAATTGGCGAAGATGACGTCATCATAGGTTAAAAATGGCGTCATAATTTTTGGGTACTTTTTCATTTTTGGGCGGGGGGGGCAATAAAACGGGGGGAATCGGAATCGTCTAATAAAGCGGGGGGAGGCATTTTCAGACCGTCCACAGGTCTGAAGAAAGCAGGAGTATAGGGGTCCTCCATGGCACAGTTCTGTCAGTTGCCAGTTTTTTGTCCATTCAGAAATTCTGTTCAGATCATCTTGTAATTTATTTCTATTGTCATTTACTTCAGAAAAACTTGTTTAGACTTTTGCGTCATCAGCAAGAAGTCTAATTTTAGAGTTTTTAATAGAATCAACAATGTCATTAATACAGACCTGTGCAGTGCCCCCCGGGGTTTTATTGGGGGCAATTCCAAAACGGGGGGCATGGGGGAAACTTTTTTGAAACGGGGGGGGCAATAAAACGGGAGGCAATAAAACCGAGGGAAAGCAGGGGAGAAAAACAAAAAAGAAAAAAAGGAGAAAAAAGAGGAAAAAAGAAAGGAAAACAGACAAAAAAAAAGCGAAAATAAGGTAAAAATAGCTCTAAAATGGCTTACAATGCATTGTAATAAGCTAAAAATTGCAAAAAATTGCAATAATGGCGTCAATATAAATCAAAAATGGCGCCATAATTTTAGGATACTTTTTTTATTTTTTGGCGGGGGGGACAATAAAACAAGAGGGGGGCAAAGGCAAATCCTTCAAATTGGAGGCTCCAATGAAGCGGGGGCATTTCCAGACCGTGCACAATTCTGTTAATATAGATCAAAAAAAGAAAGGTTCAAGTGCTGAACCCTGTGGTCGTACTCTTTTCACTCTAAAGGGTGTAGTATTATTCAAAGTTAAATAACATCCAGTAATAAAATTCAAAGAGTTGTTAGTATTTTTTGCTTAAAAAAGCCTTTATTATTGACTTTTTAAACGGTTTATTGGCAAAAAATGAATTTTGAACACTAAAGTGAAAAAATGAAACATGAACCCTAAGCAAGCCTATATTTAAACATATAATATTACACAACAAACAAAAATAAAATTTAACTGTGCTATTCATAAAATTTTGGACCTAGTCCAAAGCGGACTGGGTCCACTTTTTAGGCAGACCGGTCTGCGTATTTAGTTTTTTAAAGTTTTATGTAATTTTGGTTAAATCTGCATAGTAAAAAAGCGATGTATTCCCGATAAATAGAAGATGATCAAAACGGACTAGGACCGCCTTTTACGCAGAACGGTCTGCGTAAAAAGTGAACTGAGTCCGCTTTGGACCGGGTTGAAAAGTGGCATTCTTCAAGTATACCCCAATTAAGTGGTCACCGGAAAGATGGATTGTTTAAAACCGTTTTTTTTTTGAATAAATTATCGTGATAAAACTCACAAATAACAATTATCGTTTACTTTAGACCTTAATTTTCCTAACCAACCTAAGCAAAACCTTAAAATCAAACTAAATTTAATGTTTTGTTTGATTTTAAGGTTTTGCTTAGGTTGCTTAGGAAAATTAAGGTCTATAGTCCACGACACGATTCAGGTTGTTTATGAGTTTTATCATGATAATTTATTTAAATTTATCACTTTGTCTAAGATTTATTAAAAATCTATTTTAATTTTATGGGTTGTTTTTGAAAAATAACGGTTTTAAACTAGTAGTTCGTGCATGTTTAAAGTAGTCCATTTTGTATGTTCTTTCCGGTAGTCGCACTCATAAAGAGCGATTAACCACGGATTAGCCAAAGACGAAGAAATGTCGATTGGCTTTTGCATTGGCTCACATAATTAAAATTTAAATTGATAAAAGATTCAATTCCTCTAAATATTGATTAATAATTTACAATAAACTTAAAAAATAATCAAACATACAAAGGAATTAAGTTTTTATCAATTTAAATTAATAATGTGAACCAATGCAAATTCGAAACAAAATTTTTTTGTAATTTTATTTTTTTTATTTCGAAATTAAAAATTAACAATATCATGTATTCAACTTTTTTTTCAAATATTCTTAAAATTTGACAATTATTTATATAAAAATACTTTAGTTAAAACAGCATGTATACTTTTTAAGTCATAAAACGTCACAAAAAATCCAAAAAACGCGTTTAAAGTCAGTTTTTATTAGCTTTTAAATCCTACTCTCTCCTTGTCTATGAAAAAGAGTCCATACTTAATCTTTGGTTAATTCTTGGTTAATCGCGCTTTATGAGTGCGGCTACCGGTGATTACTTGATTGGGTTATACTTAAAGAATGCCAAAAAAATTTTATGAATAACACCAGTAAAATTTAACGTTTAAATATATGGAGTTTTCATTGAAAATTGTGGGCAAACAAACGCCTTGACCTGACCCGACCATACATGGGCACGGGGGGGGGTTGGGGGGGGGGTTAACCCCCCCGAATTCTGAGAATGGGGGTTACCCCCCCCCCCCACTCAGAAGCGGGGGGGGGGGGGGGGAGAAAAGGTTAACCCCCCCAATTTTGGAAAAATGAAGAAAAAAATGTCTTTAAAATGACTTCTAACTGCCTCCAAACTTAAGTTTTGAGGTCAAAATGAATGTTTTAAGCAATAAAAAGCTCAAAAATGCAATATAAAGGGCTTTTTGACCTAAAATTAGCGTTTTTTACCTATTTTTCCTTCAAAATCGAAAAACGATATGGGTAAAATGCACTCCAGAAAAAAAACGATATGGGTATTTTGCGTTTTTCGGATTTTAACCCCCCCCCTAATTTGGGGTTTAACCCCCCCCCACTCCGGACCAACTTGCCCATGTATGGACCCGACCCGACGGAACGGAAAGCAAAAGGTATGGCGGCAATTTATAAAGCTAGGCAGGAACGTCAGGAACATCAGGAAGCTTAAGTGTACGCGTTGCTAAGCGTAAACGAAGCCCAAAAAACAATCTAAACGGTACAATTCCCACACACGTCCCAAAATTCGATTTGAGCGATCCTAAACTTAAAAACCCTTACAAAACAGTATTGCACAATAAATCGGACATGCAGACTTTGTTTTTGTGATTATTTTTGAGATTTGAGCTGATCGAAAAGAGTCATAAAATAATTTATACTCAAAAAATGACCTTTTTTGGTATATATATGCAATTTATGACAATAATAAAAAAAAATTTGTAAACAAACAAATTAAAAACTATGTTTTAACAATAGTAGAAGGCTAAAGAACTCAAAAAAATTTAGAAAACTAAAAATTTGAAAGTCCCATGGACCACCAAAAACATGGACAACAAAATTTTTTTGAATTTAAACGCGAATTTAAACTTCGTTTTTTACCGATTTATTATTCCTAAGCCTAGCAAAAATTAAAAAAAAAAACAAAAAAATTGAAATATAATTGATGCTTATTAAAATAAGTTGTTTTTAAAAAATGCTAATTTTTTAGAACAAAATTTTCTTAATAACATAAATTGTACATGTACAAACGCGTAGTGGGCTCGTTCCTGACGCGCCTGAATATTCCTGATGTGCCTGGTAGCTTAATAAATTGCCTTGCCAGTAAGGCAAAGACAATTCTTTTAACAGTGGTCCATTAAGCCCGGTTCACACTGAGGTGGCAATGCCACCGGTGGCATTGCCACCGCAAGGTGGCATTGCCACCTCTGTTGTGTCCAACGTTAAACATAGGACGTGTTCACACTGAGGTGGCATTGCCACCGCTGTTGTGTTCGATCCACAAAACTCCATTATCGGTGGCAGCTCTTTCAAGAACAAAACGCGTGGAAATGCGCGCATTGTTAACAAAATCAATGAAAAACATTACGGTTTTTACATATACGCTTTTATTGTATAAAAAACCAGCGCAAATATTGCGGTTTTAACAGAAAAACGCGTGAAAACGCATGCATTGCATAAAAAAATGTAAACAAAAATGGTTTTACAGCAAAACCTAATATTTAGTAAATTAAACACAAGATTTTATATAAAAAAACATTTTTTTAAGTAGCTTTTTTAGAATTTTAAACACATGTAACATAGTATGGAAAAGTGTTTGAATATGAACAAATTTTTCTCCTGTGCAGTTTCTAATATAATTTATTTCATGGCCTTGGGTTAAAATAGGATGTATGACGGGGTTAAACAAATTGGAGGCTGAGCAAAATGACCTTCTGACCCGTGTTGAAAAATTAGAAGCTGCTATAAAGACCTCGGGTGGCATTGATGAAGGTACTATTGCTAAGATTTGCTCCAGGGTTATTCAAGACCTTCTACCATGGATGGAGGAGCGCGTGAAAAAGGCTGAAATACAGCGAGAGCATTGTACTGTTGCTGTAGTTGCTGGTCTACAAGAATCAAAGACCAAACAAGAGGAGATGGAAAAAGCTCAAAATCTTGTGGAGGAAGCAATCAATAACTATGGTGATAATGAAAATCACACCGTTATTGACTGCTTCCGCATTGGCAAACCTGATCCTAAAAGACCCAGATTGCTTAAAATTCAGTTCCTTAACAACAAGATCCGTAATCGGTTTGTTCGAACCAACGGTAAATTGAGAAAAACAGAACTGTACAAGAACGTATATGTGAGGCCATCCCTTAGTAGTGAACAGCGCAAAGATCAGATGGCGCTTTTAGCCAAGGCAAGAGAATTACGCAGTGAAGAACACAAAATCTTTGTTAGATACACAGACTCAGGGGACCCTTACCTATTTGATCAACAAAAACAGTGCATTGTGGAAATCAAAAGCTCAGAGAAAATCTCTAAATAGGAAAAAACGCAACCCAGTTGCAATTTAGTAACTTCAAAAATAAGTGTACAAGATATAAAACCAGATTCTCTTAAATTTAAATGTAAATCAAATTTTCTTAAATTTATAACACTAAATGCAAGATCTCTTTTAAATTGTCTAGATGAATTTGAGCTTTTGATTTCTGGAGCTGATATTAATTATGGATCGCCCAATGTGATTTTTGTTCAGGAGACCTGGCTCGACGAATCCATCCCAAATCAACTAATAATTAAAAACCATGGTTACAATGTTGTGAGAAAGGACAGACCTAATGGAAAGGGTGGGGGTGTCCTACTCCTTATAGACAAACGAATTAAATACAGTGAAGTCATAGTACATCAAAAATACCTAAATTTAGAGTTATTAATTGTTGATCTTATTATTTTAAGTAACAAAATCCATTTAATTAATGTATACAGACCCCCTAACATAAAAACTGAGGATGGTTTATTATTGTTAGATTTTGTAAAATGTCACATAAATGATCATACTGATACATCAGTACTAGTTGGGGACATAAATTTACCAGGTATAAGGTGGGAATGAAACTAAATACTATACAACATTTATGACACTAGGACTTTCTCAAATGGTTCCTGAACCTTCTCGCGGTAAAAATTTTCTAGATTTAATATTAACCAATGACCCTGAGATTTTTAATAGTGTGAATCTAGCTCCAAACTTTGGAAATTCAGATCATGCTGTAATATGTGGTGAAATTAATTTAAGTTTGTATGAAAAAATCATACTTACCTTTTGGTACCGGATTTTAAAAATGCTGACTATCAAAGCATAGCTATGTTTCTCTCATCTCAAAACTGGGATTTTAATTTTCAAAATCTAAATACAGTTGAAGAATACTGGGATAAATTTATAAAAATAATTACTGATATTATACTTATACATGTGCCATTAATAAAAAAATATGAAATAAGTACTAAGAAAAAATGTCGTTACCCTAAATTCATACATAAACTTCAAAACAAAAAGAAACATTTGTGGAAAACTAGACATAATAACTTAAATTTCTCAAAACAATATAAAGAAATTTCAAAAAAATATACAAAATGCGTTAGTAAATTTAATTCAGATAGAGAAGCAGAAGTACTTAGATCAAATGATATTGGTCATTTTTATAAATTTATCAACAAAAGAATTAAACCTAAGGAAAATATACCCCCATAAAATGCGCTGATGGAAGTTTTGCCACTGAAGATGTGCAAAAAGTAAAAATCTTTGGTGAGTATTTTAGCTCAAATTTCACTAAAGATGACAAAAATCTCCCTTATTTTGAACCCTTAAATAACCACATACTTGAAAACATTAATTTTACAGTTAGAGATGTTTTAAAATTTTTAAAAAAACTACCAAATAAATTGTCACGTACTCCTGATGGCATACCTGCACTGTTTTTAAAACGCTTAGCTAAAGTCATTGCAGAACCACTTTCAAAAATTTTTCAAAAATCTTTTAACACCAGTTCACTTCCACAAGACTGGAAAACTGCCTTTACCGCACCAGTTTATAAAAAACTTACTAAATCTGAAAAGGAAAATTACCGTCCAATCTCACTGACTTGTTATTGTTGTAAAATCATGGAGCAAATTGTAAAGTATGAGCTTTCTATCTTTTTCCAAAACATATTATCTCACCTTCAGCATGGTTTTAAAGATAAAAGCTCAACAACTACACAACTCCTTGATTCTTACAACGATTGGACTACAGCTGTTAATGACAAAAAATCTGTTGACATAATATATCTGGACTTTGCAAAGCTTTTGATACTGTGTCACATCAAAAACTTTTGTATAAACTAAATAAATATGGGATTTCTGGAAAGCTGCTAAATTGGATAGAAGCTTTTCTAACAAATAGAAAAATGAAAATAATAATAAATGATACTATTTCCGATTCTTACCCAGTTAGTAGCTCGGTACCACAGGGTTCTGTTTTAGGACCATTCCTTTTTTTAATATATATTAACGATATTGTCAATTGTGTACAAAACTCTGAGATTAGGCTTTTTGCAGATGATGCAAAAGTCTATTCTAGTTATTCAGAAATATCTGACAATAGAATTAAATTACAAGATGATCTGAATAGAATTGCTAAATGGGCTTTCGACTGGCAACTATGTCTGTCTGAAAATAAATGTGAAGTTCTACATATAAATAATAAAAAATATGAAAACCAAACGGATTATTACTTAAATAATAAGAAATTGCCTCAAACTAA
>JASAMX010019687.1:0-40178 GCA_030248175.1 Microlaimidae sp. YZB2_3 | reverse complement strand
TTGAATAAAAATTAGGTTAAATTGAAAAAAAGAATAATAGATAGTTAAACTGTTACAAAAAAAAAATAATAGACAGTTTAAAAACGTAAAAGTAAATTTAAAGCCGCCAAAACCGCCGAATACAGAAAAATAATATTAAGCAGATTAAAAAATAAATGACAAATTAATCTTAATAGACACCTTGCACTGAAACGCAGTTTATACATGAAGTATGCAATATACATAAGTGTCACCATAATGGATAATTACCGTACTCCTACTTATTTTTTCGTAGTATGCAGAGCAACCGATAGAAAGCGCGCGAAATTACCCTATCTCCTACTTATCTTTTCGTAGTATGCAGATCAACCGATAGAAAGCGCGCGAAATTTCGATCGGTTGATCTGCATACTACAAAAGATAAGTAGAAGTACGGTAATTATCCATTATGGTGACGCTTATGTATATTGCATACTTCATGTATAAACCGAGTTCCAGTGCAAGGTGTCTATAGAATTAAACTTTAAAAAAGATTAAAAAACATTCCTTGTCACGTTTAATAATTTTAAAATGAAATTTAATTTAAAACTAAAAGGCAGATCTAAATTTTAATTTGTCTTGGAAACATATATTAAGTTTTTATCTGTATTTTATTAAAATTTAGAATCTTGTAGATTCGTCGAATAATTTTTTGAGACGCTTCTAGGATATTAGATTTGTACCACAAATCACCGCGCATAACATTTTTTCGTTCCTTCTATGGTATATCGTCGTTACTACAGCAGAATGAGCCACAATGCGTGTAAAACCTATGCGGCTGTGACTTATTTTAGAGTTAAATTAGCATCGTATTAATATTATAGAATGAGTCGCAGTCATTTGTATTTTATAATGACAGTGACTCATTTTGCTATAGTGAAGACGAGTTTCTGACCGTATATTAGAATGCAAAAACAAGGTAAACGGGACTTGGCCTATACAGTTGTTGGTACATGTATGTAGTTGGTACATGTAGTTGGTTAATTTTCCAAAAAACCCGCAAATCACGTGTGGGGCGGCGCTCGGGTCTCCGGTCGAATAGGACATTGCGGATAGGATGGGATCAGCGCAAAAGGCTGGTATAATGGGACCGCGCGGGGAAAAACCAATTAAAACGCCGGGAGTGTCGCTCCTGTCGGGGCGGAAAAGCGCGGGAAAGCGGCGGCTAACGGAATCCGGGGGGAGGAAAAGCGGATCTCGCGGGGTCGGAGCTTTTCCCCGGCGATTCCCGAGATAAGACCTAGAATAATAAGGTCAAGAATAAAGCGATATGACAGATAAGGCGTTTGACCGTTCGCGCCGTGGTTTTTAAAAGCGGCCGGTCAATTCTACCAGCGTTGAGCTAAGAAATTGCCGATTAAAGTTGCGAAAACTATGTTGCATAAATTATATCACTATTAAAATGGGTTGAAATTAGGTTATTTTTTTTAAAAAACCAATGCTACTTTACGTTTTAAACTACGGGGGCACTTAACTGGTTAAGTTTTTAAATACGCTTAAGGGCTGGTTCATACTTATGACAAAACGTCCTTTGGACAAAGTCCAAAGGACAATTTTATAAAATCCAAAACGTCCTTTGGACTTTTGCCTTTGGACGAAGTATGAACGCTCTTAGAGAATTTGGTCCTTTGGATTTTGTCCTTTGGACTTTTCCCTTTGGACTTTTCCCTTTGGACTTTTCCCTTTGGACTTTTCCTTTAGGATTTTGTCCTTTGGACAAAGTCCAAAGGACAAAAGTCCTTTGGACTTTGTCCAAACGACGTTTTGTCATAAGTATGAACCAGCCCTAAGAGTTTCTTAATGGCATTGAAAGATTTTTTAACCTTTTCCGCTTGCTTAGAAGTTTTTCTTCCCTTTTCTGTAAACTACCGCGTAAAAAACAACCTGTTTACAAGATTTAGGACTGTTGAAGTCGACGCAACTTAGGGCTGGTTCATACTTATGACAAAACGTCCTTTGGACGAAGTCCAAAGGACTTTTGTCCTTTGGACTTTGTTTAAAGGACAAAATCCAAAGGGAAAAGTCCAAAGGGAAAAGTCCAAAGGAAAAGTCCAAAGGACAAAATCCAAAGGACAACGTATTCATACTTTTGTCCTTTGGACTTTTCCCTTTGGATTTTGTCCTTTGGACTTTGTCCAAAGGACAAATTCTAAGTAGCGTTCATACTTCGTCCAAAGGCAAAAGTCCAAAGGACGTTTGGCTTGTCCAAAGGACGTTTTGGCTTTTATAAAATTGTCCTTTGGACTTTGTCCAAAGGACGTTTTGTCATAAGTATGAACCAGCCCTTAGAACCCAACAATTTTTCAGCCGATTTGAACACCTTAGTTGCAGGACTAAGCATCAAAATTAAAATTGAATAAAAAGCGTATTAAAATCAAGCTCTATTAACTTTTAATAATGCAAACTGTTTTTGTTTTAAAGTTCTTTCGGGCCAATTGAACTTTTTTCCTAAATTATACCCTTATTTTCGTAAGAAATATAAATTCTTGCATATTTTCACTCATGTTAAAGTATAAATTTATGCATGAAGCGGCAGCCTTTTGTTCTGTTTTTTTTAGTTGCGACAACAGGAGAAAACAATTTTTTTGTTGATGGTATTTCTTATGATTGATCCATGAATTTCACAAGTAACAAAGTTTAAAAATCCCAAAAGTTGCTTGCAATTATTCTCATTTTTACACTTTTGAAGCTTTATTATCTAAAATTTGCTATAACTGCGAATATTTTAAAAAGAATAATTACCAAATTTACTCAAACAATTTTAAAATAGTCTAAATACAAATAAACTCAATATAGAGTAAAGATTACTTTGCACATAGATAACGCTAATTATGAAGGTTAGGGCTCAATTGCTGGAGTTTATTTTTTAATTAATAGATTAGTCTTCCTTTTTGTAACGAAGGGGTCATTATAACTAGAGAATTTTGAGTCGAGCAATTTTAGCCTTGTTCAAGTTTAAATTTATAATTTTTCACGTTTTTTTCTTAATTTTAGAGTTTATGCTAAAAAGTGATTAAAATTCAGAATATAATAAATATCCAAATTGTGGGGTTTTTTTGCAACCGACAAGGGTAAGTATAAATATGTATTATAATAGTATAAAGTCACTGTAAGCCTAAGAGAGAAACGTAAAACAAAACACTACCAAAAGTTCGATTATACGTTAATTTAGTTCAGTTTAGCTAAGCTAATTATTCTATATCTATTATCAGTTCACCTGTGTCAACGACTTAATCTTTTTGCTTAAGTATCAGTAATTTCCTTACATATTTTTTTTCTTTTTTGAGAAAAAACTATATATTTGAAACTTGTTAAAGTTTTTAACTGATTTAAAATACATGAGCAATTGGCTTTTTTCACTTTTTAACGGCGTTCTTACTTTTATTCGATTTGCGTCATTCAATTTTAAGTTTGCTGCAGACCGATATTTAAAATAGTTGCTCTCACACATCTTGTTGTAAGCGAGTATAAATGAGGAAAAAACTTAATGCTGTTGTAGATGTTTTGAAAAGTGTTTATCAGAAAAAACCAATTTCTATCCTCGATTTTGTAAAGCTGATTAGCTTAGTAATTTTATTTAAAAGCTTGTTTTAGCTAAGTTACTGTGTATTGTTTATAATAAACGAGAAATTATGATTAATTTGGCCATCAAATTTAAAATTTTATCAATAGATTAACTAAAAAAATTTAGCAAAAAAAACCTGATAACTGATAAGTCGATATAGTACTCCAAACGTGTAAATATTATTATTACATCACAATATGTATGATTTGGCTGAGAGTGCTATATACTTGATTACATTGAGTTACTTTACAAACCTAGTCATAACAATCGTTTTTAACCAATTGATTATGAAAGTGTTTTTGTTTGAAAATTACATGTTTGCCTTTAGTTGGAAGGTAAATGGCTCATTTATTCATAGCAACTTAATATTGTTAGCCTTCATTATAGGGTATTGTAAAGTTTATTTATGACCAGGCACAAAAAAGCTCGTATTCCAGATGCTATACATTGTAGTTTTGTCTTGTAAAATTCTGTACTCGGGCAAAAATTTAAAACGAATAGTAGAATGTATCTTTATACTATAATAACTTAAAAATAAAACTACTATAATAACTTTCAAAGCTAGGATAATTATTTATATTTATACGTTTGGCTTGTGGTTTTCAAAGAAATCTTAAAATTTTTTTACAAAAGTTTTTTTTTGTATAAAAAATGCATATATATATAAGTGAATGAATAGAGCATAGAACAATAATTTTTATCCGTAATAAAAATGAAATAAATTATTTAATTTTTAGTCTTGTTCAATGGTTGATTTTAGAATACATTTTCGTTTTGATTAGAAAAAACGAGATTTTAGACCCTTGATTCTCACTTATAAGCGAAATTAAAGTCTGAAAAAGTGCGTTGACATTGTTCGAATTACCTCACTTAATTCTTTAGTTGGAAAATTGTCGTAAAGAATACTGAACGTACTATTCATCATACTGAACCACCAATCAGCTGCGCGCGATCCATGCTTTTGCGGATTAAACGCCAATATGCAAATTATATCTTGCGTAAGATTTATCTTTTTGGCTATAATATTTTTACATTCTAATTTCTTGGTTCCACTGACATGGACGCAATACAAAATAGCGAGTGTAATTAGAAACTGAAACGTTTACTTGCTTGTGGCGTGTGGAAAAATAAAAGCCATGACTTTGTTTCAAAAGTTGGAATCCAATTTTAAAACCCTTGCTTAAAAACTTGAAACAATTTTGTGTTAACGCGCATCGTATACAGTTTGTTTTTAGGAAATTTTTGGAAACTAGAAAGCGTATTTGAGGTCAAAAATCGCTTCTTAAACGCGAAAGTGGCGGGCGCGCAAAAAGAGATCAATGTCAAACTTGGCGTGGCACGGGGTTTTTAGAGCCACAAGCGGGGAACTTGGAGCCATCGAAAATTTTTGGGAACTTGGAGCCACGAGTAATGGGAACTTGGAGCCTTTCAGAAGAAATTGGTTTGGGGTAAAATTTAGGTTTCGCTTAGGCTTAGGTACACGTTTTAGCAATTTTTATTTTTGGCTCCAAGTTCCCAACTTACGGCCCCAAGTTCCCCACTTACGGCTCCAAGTTCCCTATTTTTGGCTCCAAGTTCCAGCTCCAAGTTCCTTAGGCTCCATCGACCCTAAATCCTTGGCGTGCACCGCTGGCGTTTCGTTGGCATTTATACACTGATCGGCAAGACATTATATAAACTTCGCAATAACAATCAAAAAGGGTTAAAGACGAGTGTTTTATTGCGGAGGAACCGTTTTATTGTCTTCTAACTAAATTACATACCTTCCAACGGCGTCTATAAGTGAGTCGCCTCCTGGATTTTTTAAGAGAAAACTTTTTCCAAAGCATCAAGCACATGAAAAAATACTTGCTTAACAAATCCCGTGTTTAGAATTATTAAAGAGACACAATGAATTTCACTTAATTTTTAAAATACTTACATGAAATCTACTTTTACCTGTATATCCAAAAACTTTAAGAAAAAATTATTTGTGTAATCTGACGCTTTTCATGCTAGATTTTTATCGTCAGGAATTCAAATCATATTTAAACCAAGTTATTAGCTCCTTACTAAGTAGAAAACTTAGACACACAATAATTATGACTTTTGTGCAAATTAACTTTTATGTTAAGCAAATAAATTTACTCAAATTTTTAGTTTTATCTTTAGTGAACATATTTTTCCATTGATATTGGATATATATGCCAAAATATTTTATTTTTTATCGGCATATAATATAAAGAAAAAATTACTTCGAATTTCGTTAAATATTTTGAAAATATAACTATAAAGTTTTGTAGCTTTTTCAAAGAATGGAAACATTTAAAAGCAATAAAAAGTAACAAAGTTGTGTTTTTTTTATTTTTCACGAGGGTCTAACGCATTATCTTCAAACCTCTACGGTACTTTTAAACACAAACGTTCGAAAATATTTTTAAATGTGTTTTTGTTAATTAAAAAAGCACTTCCTACAGTAATTAAAAAACTTACTTGTCTACATAAAAGCATTTGAAAAATGTGGGTTTTTTTAAAAAAAGTGGGTTTTTTAGTATTAGTTAAAAATGTTGGTTGAGAAAGTTCAAGAGAGACCGAAATAATACGCTAACTTCTCTGGTTTTTTGGCCTGGTGTTAAAAGGAAATAAACTAAAGCTTCGAACTGGCTTACATCACGTAAATTTTTTGTTTTTTTTTTCAAAGTTTTTAAAATTATTTTTATAGTTTTTTCTACCTCATTTTTTTAGTAAAAATTAGTTTATTTATAAACATACATAATTTAAATAATTGGACTCAATAGGTTTTTTGTTTGCAGCGTGTCAAAATGCCTTACTATGATTAAACACGTTTGGTACTAACTGAAATCCAGCTGAATTTTTTTTATTAAGTTTTTCAAATGAAAGAATTTGTTTGACAGCTAAACCTGGTTCATATTTCGTCCAAAATGCCCAAAGGAGAATTTAAACAAAGTAAAATGTTTTTTTTGGACATTTTTACTTTGTCCAAATTGTCCTTTGGACACCTTGAACGAATTATAAACCAGTCTTAAAGATGCGGTATCGAGTTAGATTTTTTGTCTACGATTTTGATTATTTTTTGTATAAATCTGAACCCTGCCCTCAATAGCCCAGAAAAACTTTTTCATCACAATATCTCCAATGGTTCAGAGACACCCCCAAATTAGCGTTTTTTCTGTACTTTAAGGATTGATCGATGGGTATAAAAATTTAAGTTACAAAATATGCACTTAAAGAAAGCGACTATATTTTCTACTTTGAATTGATACCTTGACTGTTAAGATTGGTGCAGTATTTGTAAAGATATTGTTGTACAAAAAACCCTAGATTTTTTTCGCTAAAAACACGAAGCAAAAATGTTGGACAAACTTGATTTAGGGTCGATGGAGCCTTGGGAATTGGGAGCTGGAACTTGGAGTCAAAAATAGGGAACTTGGAGCCGTAAGTGGGGAACTTGGAGCCGTAAGTAGGGAACTTGGAGCCAAAAATAAAAATCGCTAAAACGTGTACCTTAGCCTAAGCAAAACCTAAATTTTACCCCAAACCAATTTTTTCTGAAAGGCTCCAAGTTTCCATGGCTCGTGGCTCCAAGTTCCCAAAAATTTTCGATGGCTCCAAGTTCCCTGGTTGTGGCTCTAAGACCCCCTACCGACAAACTTAACCCTGATTTAACACCCAAAAACATTTAACACCCAAAACACGGGCTACATGTCACTCCCAAAAACTATCCTGCAGGCAGAAAACAGTACACTATATATAATTTTTACTATTTTCTAATTAAAAACGATCTAATAAAACATATTCAACAACTTTATGAAACCGATAATTCCTCACAAAGATATAAAGACAAAAACAACGAAATCACTCTAAAAACAAAAAAGTTTGAACCCCTTCCGTTTTTATTATTATAACTCTGAAAATAACAAACAAATTTTATCATTTCACATGTTTTAAAAACAACAATTTTAAGGCTATGTAAACCATTTTTGATTGTGCATTTATATGAATTATAACATTAGCTTTTGATAAAAACTGTGAAGGGTCAAGTAAAAAATGGTAAATTTGGAGTCAGCGCTGAAAGGAAAATTATTATTTTTTTGGAAATAAAAAAGACAAAAACAGACATTTTTGTAAACAAAAATAAATTATTTTTATGTTTATTTAAAAAAAACTCAAAAAAAAAAAAATGTTACGGGGTCTTTAGAGCCACAAGCAGGGAATTTGGAGCCATGGAAAATTTTTGGGAACTTGGAGCCACGGACAATGAGAACTCGTGGCCTTTAAAAAAATTCGTTTGGGGTTAGATTTAGGCTTCGCTTAGGCTTAGGTAAGCGTTTTAGCGATTTCTATTTTCGGTTCCAAGTTCCTAACTTACGGCTCCAAGTTCCCGAATTACGGCTCCAAGTTCCCAAGTTCGCAAGTTCCCATCGACCCTAAATCAAAAAAAATTATTAACAAGAGCTCACACTCGATGAAATGCACGCAGTCTCAATTCACTGGTCACCCCCACAACGCGATTTTTTTGGAGGGGGGTCATTTTTCCTGAACCACTGGAGATCTTTTGATAAAAAAATTTTTGTGGGCTATTGAGGACAAGGGTGAGGTTTTCACAAAAATCATTAAAATCGAAAACAAAAAAATTGACTCTGTAGCACCTTTATAAATTTTTAAATTGGTCCGATATTGGAAATGAGTGTCCATAATACAAGAGTAAAAATTACGAAATTATTTTGAAGTTAAAGAAAACAATAAAAATAATACAAAAAACTGTTGCAATATTACCAATTGTAGTAATTTATGTTGGGTAAAACTTGACTAAAAACGGAAAAAAGTGCACAATAGCTATGGGAAAAACCAATAGATGTTATAAAATTTCCGCATGCCTTTCTACTCAACAATTAATAAATAAATGTTTTATACAAAAAACGCAGGGTTCAAGCTATCGTGACGAGTCTAAAACCGCTTTCACCGGTTTTTTTAAACATGAACTTAAAACAATAATTGTGTGAGGTTCGTGTTTTATATAGAAACAAAAAAAGGAAGAATAGGATTAAATAAAAACACAATTACAAAATACACTAAAATTTTTGATAAAGCCAAAAAAATGCGTCATAAAAATTTAATAAATGTTTTATCCTTATCATCAGACTTTTATTTATGTGATTTTAATTTGCCTACTGAGTTAAAAACTTCAGCTAAAGAGCTTGATGAGACACATACCTTTTAATGGCTGATAAAAAAATCAGCCACTTTGTTATCTATTGACTTTAGCTTCATTCTGCTTTTTACGTTTTCACACTTTTAAATGGACTAAAATCTGCTTTCAGGCACGTTTTAGTAATTCATAAAATTGTATTGTTTTTTTAATTGATTCAGCGTGATTGAAGAGACTCTATGTTTTGAGGATAAAAATTTTAGTTAACTCCAAAGTGAGACCTCAATTTAATTTTGTTTTGTTTCGCGTGGTCAAGTAACTCAAGTTAAATATACTATATTTACATTTTTTGTAAACATTTGCATAATAAATTAGGCTTATCAACTTATTGTCTGGTTGAGTTAAACTATCGTTTTTAAAAAAATGTACTATCACTTTTTGCTGCCGATCTCCAAGAAATATTGGCAATTCGATGGCAATTAATTCAGCACAGAGGTAATCAAAAAAGCTATTGTCTAATTTTTCTACTCTTATCATAATGATTTACAGGCGGTTTTTGACTTTTTAGTTTTAGTGAGTTTTAGAAGGATAACAGTGAAATAGTTGGTGAATGGTTTTTTTAACACACGGTGTGCATTTTCGTTTGCGAGATTTTAGAATTTTCGGTGTCGCGTTTTTAGTGCGTATAATTTGCAATAGAGCCTGAAGGGTTCAAACTTATTGCAGTTAAGATATTTCCTAAATTAAATAAATATTTAATACTTGAATCTGAATTTTCGCTCGGCGCGTAAAATGGTTGTGCCTCCAATTAAATGACACCGTATAAAATTTTTACTGCGTAAGATTTATGAAATGTAGTGAGCCCAATTTTTCGAAATTAACTGAGTAAATTATATTCCTTTACGTATACCTTTTATGTTTGTTTTTTATAAACACATCGTAGTTAAACCGCTCATTTTTTCATTTAACATGTCAGTATAGCCGGCATTCAGCGCGATAATTACTACAAAACCGCACATCACTGTTTAATTACAGTAAATATCGTTCTGGGTGCCGGATATACTTACAAGATGAGCGGATTAACTACGATGCGTCAATTGTTTTTTTAAACCTGTTAATAGTTATTGTTATTCTTGTTTTTTCGCTTATGTTTATACTTATCCGATATAACTTATGTTGTATAACGCTTCATAAACAGAAAATATTTCTAGCCAAACTATATAAACTAAACTTTTAATAGTTTATAAAAACAAAAAAAAAACAAACTTTGTTACTTTTTATTGCTTTTAAATGTTTCCATTCTTTGAAAAAGCTACAAAACTTTATAGTTATATTTTCAAAATATTTAACGAAATTCGAAGTAATTTTTTCTTTATATTATATGCCGATAAAAAATAAAATATTTTGGCATATATATCCAATATCAATGGAAAAATATGTTCACTAAAGATAAAACTAAAAATTTGAGTAAATTTATTTGCTTAACATAAAAGTTAATTTGCACAAAAGTCATAATTATTGTGTGTCTAAGTTTTCTACTCAGTAAGGAGCTAATAACTTGGTTTAAATATGATTTGAATTCCTGACGATAAAAATCTAGCATGAAAAGCGTCAGATTACACAAATAATTTTTTTTTAAAGTTTTTGGATATACAGGTAAGTAGATTTCATGTAAGTATTTTAAAAATTAAGTGAAATTCATTGTGTCTCTTTAATAATTCTAAACACGGGATTTGTTAAGCAAATATTTTTTCATGTGCTTGATGCTCTGGAAAAAGTTTTCTCTTAAAAAATCCAGGAGGCGACTCACTTATAGACGCCGTTGGAAGGTATGTAATTTAGTTAGAAGACAATAAAACGGTTCCTCCGCAATAAAACACTCGTCTTTAACCCTTTTTGATTGTTATTGCGAAGTTTATATAATGTCTTGCCGATCAGTGTATAAATACCAACGAAACGCCAGCGGTGCACGCCAAGGATTTAGGGTCGATGGAGCCTAGGGAACTTGGAGCTGGAACTTGGAGCCAAAAATAGGGAACTTGGAGCCGTAAGTGGGGAACTCGGGGCCGTAAGTTGGGAACTTGGAGCCAAAAATAAAAATTGCTAAAACGTGTACCTAAGCCTAAGCGAAACCTAAATTTTACCCCAAACCAATTTTTTCTGAAAGGCTCCAAGTTCCCATTACTCGTGGCTCCAAGTTCCCAAAAATTTTCGATGGCTCCAAGTTCCCCGCTTGTGGCTCTAAAAACCCCGTGCCACGCCAAGTTTGACATTGATCTCCTTTGCGCGCCCGCCACTTTCCGCGTTTAAGAAGCGATTTTTGACCTCAGATACGCTTTCTGGTTTCCAAAAATTTCCTAAAAACAAACTGTATACGATGCGCGTTAACACAAAATTGTTTCAAGTTTTTAAGCAAGGGTTTTAAAATTGGATTCCAACTTTTGAAACAAAGTCATGGCCTTTATTTTTCCACGCGCCACAAGCAAGTAAACGTTTCAGTTTCTAATTACACTCGCTATTTTGTATTGCGTCCATGTTAGTGGAACCAAGAAATTAGAAGTGTAAAAATATTATAGCCAAAAAGATAAATCTTACGCAAGATATAATTTGCATATTGGCGTTTAATCCGCAAAAGCATGGATCGCGCGCAGCTGATTGGTGGTTCAGTATAATGAATAGTACGTTCTGTATTCTTTACGACAATTTTCCAACTAAAGAATTAAGTGAGGTGATTCGAACGTTGTCAACGCACTTTTTCAGACTTTAATTTCGCTTATAAGTGAGAATCAAGGGTCTAAAATCTCGTTTTTTCTAATCAAAACGAAAATGTATTCTAAAATCAACCATTGAACAAGACTAAAAATTAAATAATTTATTTCATTTTTATTACGGATAAAAATTATTGTTCTATGCTCTATTCATTCACTTATATATATGCATTTTTTATACAAAAAAAACTTTTGTAAAAAAATTTTAAGATTTCTTTGAAAACCACAAGCCAAACGTATAAATAAAAATAATTATCCTAGCTTTGAAAGTTATTATAGTAGGGTAACTGACTTAATTTCGGCCATGCCTTAATTTCGGCCACCAATTTAGGGTGTTAGAAAATTGGCTTATTTTTAAAACACAAAAGAACTAGCACAAAAGTAACTGGATTAATGTTGAATAAAGTGTTTTTGCAAAAAATTTTTATTTTTTTTATTCTACATTATGAACATTTTCATATAAAAAGTGAATTTTTTATGATTTTCCTAATTTTTGCTTTGTGTTTAAACTGCATCAAATTTAGAACGAAGCAATATATAACCTTAAAAGATCTTCTATTTAAGGCTCAAAATTGTTAATTTTCATGTTTTGATATTTTTTTCAAAATCATTTTGCAATGCGTTTAACTAACTGCGCATTTTAAGATTCCGTTAATTTCGGCCACCTGAAAATTTAGGTGAAAGAACCTGCCGTTTTTTGCTGTTTTTATATATCATTGTACTACCTTATTTATAAAGAATTTTTTTCCCTCGTTTGACTTTGTTTTGACGTTTTTTAAGCCAAAAATAAAAATTGAACAAAAAATACAAATTATCAAAACTTGTTTTTTAAGGTTTTGACATAATTATTTAAAGTCTTGCTAATAACTATTAAAGTTCGCAAACGGGAAAAATTAAGTTATATGTACCGAGAACAATACCTAAGGGTAAATTTGCAACCTTTAGAAACTTTTATTGTTCGTTTAAGCAATAGTTATGGCCAGTTTTTTTTTAGGTGGCCGAAATAAATGGCACGCGCCTTAATTTCGGCCACTTTAAAAAAAAGGTTTAAACCTTCACTGATTTTTAAGTGTAACAGAAATATTCACATTTTAAACTGGAATAACAAATATAGCTATTGTTTGATTTTTAGGCCAAATTTTGGCTTGATTGAAAAAGCCAGAAAAAACTTATTCAAAAAAATAAAAAAAGGTGGCCGAAATTAAGTCAGTTACCCTATAAAGATTTCTACGATTGTTTTAAACTTTTGCCCATACAGAATTTTACAAGACAAAACTACAATGTATAGCATCTGGAATACGAGCTTTTTTGTGCCTGTCATAAATAAACTTTACAATACCCTATAATGAGCTAATAATATTGAGTTGCTATGAATAAATGAGCCATTTACCTTCCAACTAAAGGCAAACATGTAATTTTCAGACAAAAACACTTTCATAATCAATTGGTTAAAAACGATTGTTATGACTAGGTTTGTAAAGTAACTCAATGTAATCAAGTATATAGCACTCTCAGCCAAATCATACATATTGTGATGTAATAATAATATTTACACGTTTGGAGTACTATATCGACTTATCAGTTATCAGGTTTTTTTTGCTAAATTTTTTTAGTTAATCTATTGATAAAATTTTAAATTTGATGGCCAAATTAATCATAATTTCTCGTTTATTATAAACAATACACAGTAACTTAGCTAAAACAAGCTTTTAAATAAAATTACTAAGCTAATCAGCTTTACAAAATCGAGGATAGAAATTGGTTTTTTCTGATAAACACTTTTCAAAACATCTACAACAGCATTAAGTTTTTTCCTCATTTATACTCGCTTACAACAAGATGTGTGAGAGCAACTATTTAAATATCGGTCTGCAGCAAACTTAAAATTGAATGACGCAAATCGAATAAAAGTAAGAACGCCGTTAAAAAGTGAAAAAAGCCAATTGCTCATGTATTTTAAATCAGTTAAAAACTTTAACAAGTTTCAAATATATAGTTTTTTCTCAAAAAAGAAAAAAAATATGTAAGGAAATTACTGATACTTAAGCAAAAAGATTAAGTCGGTGCCACAGGTGAACTGATAATAGATATAGAATAATTAGCTTAGCTAAACTGAACTAAATTAACGTATAATCGAACTTTTGGTAGTGTTTTGTTTTACGTTTCTTCTTAGGCTTACAGTGACTTTATACTATTAATACATATTTATACTTACCCTTGTCGGTTCAAAAAAACCCCACAATTTGGATATTTATTATATTCTGAATTTTAATCACTTTTTAGCATAAACTCTAAAATTAAGAAAAAAACGTGAAAAATTATAAATTTAAACTTGAACAAGGCTAAAATTGCTCGACTCAAAATTCTCTAGTTATAATGACCCCTTCGTTACAAAAAGGAAGACTAATCTATTAATTAAAAAATAAACTCCAGCAATTGAGCCCTAACCTTCATAATTAGCGTTATCTATGTGCAAAGTAATCTTTACTCTATATTGAGTTTATTTGTATTTAGACTATTTTAAAATTATTTGAGTAAATTTGGTAATTATTCTTTTTAAAATATTCGCAGTTATAGCAAATTTTAGATAATAAAGCTTCAAAAGTGTAAAAATGAGAATAATTGCAAGCAATTTTTGGGATTTTTAAATTTTGTTACTTGTGAAATTCATGGATCAATCATAAGAAATACCATCAACAAAAAAATTGTTTTCTCCTGTTTTCGCAACTAAAAAAAAACAGAACAAAAGGCTGCCGCTTCATGCATAAATTTATACTTTAACATGAGTGAAAATATGCAAGAATTTATATTTCTTACGAAAATAAGGCTATAATTTAGGAAAAAAGTTCAATTGGCCCGAAAGAACTTTAAAACAAACACAGTTTGCATTATTAAAAGTTAATAAAGCTTGATTTTAATACGCTTTTTATTCAATTTTAATTTTGATGCTTAGTCCTGCAGCTAAGGTGTTCAAATCGGCTGAAAAATTGTTGGGTTCTAAGGGGGGGGGGGTGTTTTGTGGGGGCGGGGGGGGGGGGGGGTGCTTCTTTTGCTTGGCTTTTGGCTTTTCCTGGCTTTTCTCTTTTGCTTGCTTATTGTCGGTTTTGTCTTGCGTCGACTTCAACAGTCCTAAATCTTGTAAACAGGTCGTTTTTTACGCGGTAGTTTACAGAAAAGGGAAGGAAAAACTTCTAAGCAAGCGGAAAAGGTTAAAAAATCTTTCAATGCCATTAAGAAACTCTTAGGGCTGGTTCATACTTATGACAAAACGTCGTTTGGACAAAGTCCAAAGGACTTCAAAATCCAAAGGGAAAAGTCCAAAGGGAAAAGTCCAAAGGGAAACGTCCAAAGGACAAAATCCAAAGGACAACGTATTTTTTGTCCTTTGGACTTTTCCCTTTGGATTTTGTCCTTTGGACAAAGTCCAAAGGACAAATTCTCTAAGAGCGTTCATACTTCGTCCAAAGGCAAAAGTCCAAAGGACGTTTTGGCTTGTCCAAAGGACGTTTTGGATTTTATAAAATTGTCCTTTGGACTTTGTCCAAAGGACGTTTTGTCATAAGTATGAACCAGCCCTTAAGCGTATTTAAAAACTTAACCAGTTAAGTGCCCCCGTAGTTTAAAACGTAAAGTAGCATAGGTTTTTAAAAAAAAATAACCTAATTTCAACTCATTTTAATAGTGATATAATTTATGCAACATAGTTTTCGCAACTTTAATCGGCGATTTCTTAGCTCAACGCTGGTAGAATTGACCGGCCGCTTTTAAAAACCACGGCGCGAACGGTCAAACGCCTTATCTGTCATATCGCTTTATTCTTGACCTTATTATTCAAGGTCTTATCTCGGGAATCGCCGGGGAAAAGCTCCGACCCCGCGAGATCCGCGTTTCCTCCCCCCGGATTCCGTTAGCCGCCGCTTTCCCGCGCTTTTCCGCCCCGACAGGAGCGACACTCCCGGCGTTTTAATTGGTTTTTTGCCCCGCGCGGTCCCATTATACCAGCCTTTTGCGCTGATCCCATCCTATCCGCAATGTCCTATTCGACCGGAGACCCGAGCGCCGCCCCACACGTGATTTTCGGGTTTTTTGGAAAATTAACCAACTACATGTACCAACTACATACATGTACCAACAACTGTATAGGCCAAGTCCCGTTTACCTTGTTTTTGCATTCTAATATACGGTCAGAAACTTGTCTTCACTATAGCAAAATGAGTCACTGTCATTATAAAATACAAATGACTGCGACTCATTCTATAATATTAATACGATGCTAATTTAACTCTAAAATAAGTCACAGCCGCATAGGTTTTACACGCATTGTGGCTCATTCTGCTGTAGTAACGACGATATACCATAGAAGGAACGAAAAAATGTTATGCGCGGTGATTTGTGGTACAAATCTAATATCCTAGAAGCGTCTCAAAAAATTATTCGACGAATCTGCAAGATTCTAAATTTTAATAAAATACAGATAAAAACTTGATATATGTTTCCAAGACAAATTAAAATTTAGATCTGCCTTTTAGTTTTAAATTAAATTTCATTTTAAAATTATTAAACGTGACAAGGAATGTTTTTTAATCTTTTTTAAAGTTTAATTCTATTAAGATTAATTTGTCATTTATTTTTTAATCTGCTTAATATTATTTTTCTGTATTCGGCGGTTTTGGCGGCTTTAAATTTACTTTTACGTTTTTAAACTGTCTATTATTTTTTTATTGGAACAGTTTAACTATCTATTAATCTTTTTATCAATTTCACCTAATTTTTATTCAAACAATTTTATATATTTTATTATTCAAAATACGATATCTAAAATTAAAACCCGTGTGAGACAGAAATTTTGTATTAATACTTTTATTATTTAAAGATATCATACCATTCTTGTCCTATAGTCATTAACTAACCTTTAAATGCATTCCTTTGCTACTATTTATTTTTGTAGTAGAGTTGATATAAATAATGCTGAATGAACTATTTACGAATTATAAATTATATTTTACCTCTAAATTTGATTTATGACGTTTATTGTATCAAATAAAATTATATTATCATTTTATAATTTCGCTTTTTATATATATGATTTTCCAAGAAAAACACTAAACAAACATACATATTCAATATATTCATATATATGTATCTATTATGTGCGTATATGTAATTTATAATCAGCGAATAGTCTATGTCTGTGTCTGTCTCTTAATTTACATTTTGCATAATATAATATTTTTTTAAATAAAATATATTGAACACGGGATTTAAAACACAGGCATCAAATGAAAAAAACATTTTACATTTGAAAAATATAGAGTATTTAATAAATTCAGCAATTTTACAATTATCAGAATAAATAAAGAATTAATTATAATAGATTTCTATCGTAAACATCAGTTATTAAACTTCTCTAATAATTGTTATTCTTATAATACTTCTTAAATCAAACACATTAATATATAAATTAATTATTTGTTAAAAAAGAAACTGTAAAATTAAAATCAAATAAAGTGAAGCACAGTAAGCCTTAAAAGTCTGTTAAATGTATCTATATAAACTTTAGGTACTTAATTAAATGAATTTGTTACTTATTTATTATTTTCAATTTATCATTTAACTCGACTCTAAATTTTGGTTCAAAGTCGAAAATGAATTAGATTCAATTTTTTTTTTAATTCTTATTGCAATAAATTGCGTTTCTAATGAAAAACAAACGTAAAAGTAAACTTTTAATTGATTTTGGATGAACCATTTCCAAGCCCCTATTATTTTTTCTAAATAGTCATATTATAACATGTAGCACACCTAAAAATATCATTAAAAACAAAGGTTATTAAATTTTTCAGAAATCATTCAAAAATCAGATCCTACTTCAGTTTCTTAGCAGTTTATGCAGTTGAAAAGTGCATAAACTGCTAGAGAAAACTGTATAAACTATTTTTAATGGTTCGGTAATATATTTAATTATTTTTATTAAATACTATATTCGCTAAATATTATTTCTGGATATTATTATTATTCTCTAAAGCTGTTATGACTTGAAAATTCAAGTTTAATTTTCTGTGATGATCATTTAGGTACAAATCATTTTTTTATATAAGTTTTTGAGCCAAAGTGTTTTCATATCCAACTGTGTAGATTAATAGATGTGATATTTTTGGTAGGTTGGGTATAATTATATCTTTGATTTTTATTACAATAATTGTATATACCTATTAAAAGAGTTACCCCTGCTTCCTTCTTATATTTGCTTTTATAAATAAAGGTTTTTGCATTCATACAATTATTATAAAATGACACTAAAATTTAAACGTTATTGCTGGTGGGTTTATTTTGGAAGCTCACTTCAGCAAACTGTGGGTAGAAATTGATTTATAGCCAAACTTTTTGATTGCGTGTATCTTCTACTGAGTTTACCGAATACAATATTTACAACTGCATCTTTGAACCGCTTACTGATCAAACTGTAGAAGAAAACGTTCAAGCTCACCTGGAGCGAGCAACAACGATGAAGGTGGACAAATGACGGGCTGATCAACCGGAGCCACCTGGTTGTTCCCAGGTAAAAGAACATTACACGCAAGCAATAAGCTAAAGATCCCAGAAAAACCAGAAAACACTGGATTAAAAGCAACAACGCCAGCTGATTGGGGTTCGGTCCGGCCTGGTACATTTGACTCCCCTTTTTCGCCCGACTTTTTATTTTGGTGTAAATATTTCCCATGAATACGCTGACCAAAACCAGCGCAAATAGAGTCCCAATTCGCAAAATGATTTGCTAGCCCATGAGCAATCAAGCTGCATGGACGCGCGGAGTTCGAGAACAGAAGGGCGTTCTGGTAAATTTGAACCAATCCATACTCCTTCGTTTGAAACGTGAGAAGGATCGGTTGAAAACGAGTAATGTGGTCAGTAAACCTGGAATTGGCGGGAAAGAAGCTGGCAATAACAACGCCTATGAGAAATTTTTTCTGCGGAAATGTTCTTTGGTAGGGAAGCGGTTTGGTCAGTGCGATTAGACGATCCACACCCAAACCTAACATAAGTACAGTGACGTATAATAGAAATGCTTCGTTTAAATTAGCTGCTAATGGTCTTAACCACGTAACATTTATGCTATGGCTCAATAAACCGACTGTGACACACATATTCCTATTAAAATAGTGATGATTAATATACTTTTCAATAAAACAACTACAAACTTCGCAACTAGAGACATTGTGTCAGTAAAAATTAGCACCATTTTCAAAAAACGCAATACTCGTTCCTCAGAAAAGCTTCTATAAATGACATAACAACACACCAAGTTTCCTAGGATACCAATAAATATCATAATTGGAAATATAATAAAATACACAATTAACTGAGATAACACTGGAGGAAATTTATCACAAACTCTTGTAAAAATTTCTTTTGCTCCCATTAGATGTGTCTCCATTTTGGCCAAAATTCTCTCTCAAAATATTCTAAAAAATTTATCTAAAATCTCTCTCTCTCTCTCTCTCTCTCTCTCTCTCTCTCTCTCTCTCTCTCTCTCTCTCTCTCTCTCTCTCTCTCTCTCTCTCTCTCTCTGTCTCTCTCTCTCTCTCTCTCTCTCTCTCTCTCTCTCTCTCTCTCTCTCTCTCTCTCTCTCTCCCTCTCTCCCTCCCTCTCTCCCTCTCTCCCTGTCTCGCTCTCTCCCTCTCTCCCTCTCTCCCTCTCTCGCTGTCTCACTCTCTCCCTCTCTCCCTCTCTCTCTCTCTCTATTTATCTGTCTATTTTTATTATTTTATCATAAAATTAATGCATACCATTAAATTTATTTTTAGTGAAACTGGCTGTCATGTTTCCATAAACGCCACAGAAGCAAGCTGAAAATACATAGACAACCTTTAAAATTGTTTCCATTTCCTAAAACGAAAAATTTCTTTAATATAATGATTTAGGGTAACTTAGAAGAAATAAAGAACTAAAGGGATAAAAGAAATACGCGTTACAAAATATTGTAAATTTTATATTGATTATATTTTATAATTGAACAGATTTACGTAAGAAATAATTTGCATATACATAGTTGGCACGCAGCTCATTGGTTGTTCCGTATGATCTGTAGTTAAGTAACAAAAAATTTTTGAGCTGTTTTCCAACAAATAAAAATTAGAGCTATTTGACAGTTGCGAACGCCTTTTAACCAAACCGTATGCAAATTATTCCTTACGTAACTTTAGTCGTTGATCTATAACAAGAATTAGCTTGCGATTTTAATTTCACTGATATATTTATCTGTGTATACTAAAAGTAGCCGCCTTAAAGATTTTTTTTTAATTTAATACAATGTATATGAAAACAAAAATTTAGATATTAATAAACAGCCACAAAGTTCTTAAGAATTAAATCCAGATTATAAAACAAAGCTTAAAAATGATTATCAATAATAATTATTACCAATTTCACGGCATAGTATATCTAAAATATTTCAAACGTATTTATTCAGATTTTAAAAATCAACATGTCTAAAATCTTAAAAGTTTCAAATAAAGACGTCACATAGCAACTTAAAAGACACGCTACATTATTATAATGTTAATATTTGTTAATATTTTCATGTGTAGTAATTGGTTGCGCAGTTAGTGTTGTGTAACATCAACCTTGCGTATCCTGCAACATAAAAATTTTAATTGTTAAGAAAACAACCAAAGCTACTATATCTTTCAAATAGTGAATTTATAAAACAAAGCCCGATTTTTTTCTAATTTGAAATTTAAAAAATAGAGTTTTGAAGCAAATCTACAGTTATGATAAGTGACTAAATAAAAATACAAAAATAAAACTAAGGCTTGAAATAATTTCTACAGTAACATTTTTGAATAGTAAAATACAAAATTCTGAGATAGGAGATAGGATATCTATAGGACCTTAAATTAAAAAAAAATAGAGTTGGATTTAGTTTTATATTTACGGTGACGCTTCCTGGTTTAAAAACTTTAAACTGTCGCTCTAAATTTTTGACTAAGTGGTTTTAGTGGGTTTTTCTAATTTCAGCTTCAAAATCAGTTCAAACTTCTCTCGGCTCCCAAAAAAGCATCGTAAAAAAATTTGAGAAAAAGAATCGGTAATGTCAAATAACTACTACCTATCGAAAAGCAGTAGATAAAAGAAAGCATGAGAGCGCGCAGCTGAATGGATCTGTTTTATTGAGCGATTTTCCAACAAAAATTTATGTTAGTCAACAGTTACACACATTCCAAATCTCAATCTTTCTTACCTGAGATTTACGAATTTTCCATACGTTTTGCCTTTAATACATACAACCTCAAAAGCAAATTAATTTTAAATTTTTTAGTTTAATAAATAAATTGGAACCTATGGGCTGCAAATAAGCCAAAAATGGAAGTTAAAACTTGAAACCAAATGTTTAAACTTACTTAAACCCATACGTAAGCTTAAAAAAAACATATGCGCGAGTTAATTTTTTTATTTTAACTCCACTGTATAATTTTGGCAGTTTCGTGTGTAAAATTTTTCCGACAGCTTTAAAAAAACTTATGCCGCATTAATGTTAGTTCAATTAGCTCGTGGCACGAACCGTATAAATAAGGTTGCAAAAATAACAAAAAGAAAATAGTAAAATTAATTAAAATTCGTTGGATTTAAACTATCACAATACATTATGATAATAATAAAAATTTACAACATAAAAAATATCATCAAAATGATTAATTACGGTAATTCGAGGTTCCAATTTTCTTGTTTATTTGGTTTGGTTAGGTTATTACACATACATCACATTTGGAATATTAAAACGATTATCGCTGAGAAACTTTTAATAATTAAGCTAAAAATTTTGACAGCTTAGATAACTATTTAGGGGAATATAAATACTTTCATGTCAATTCGATAACAATTTAAGGGTATATAAAAACTTCCTCAAACTTTTTTTTTCAAATTAGCGATATTTAGTTCATAATTTTGTCAAATTAAAAGTATGAAAATTTGTTTTAAATGGAAGAAGAAGCTAAAAGGAAATGTCTTAAACTTCACGTTGGAAACAATTAAAAATTTTTAAAGATCGCCGCAAAGATTTTTAAAAATCTCAGCAAAAATTACTTTTAAAGATTTAAGAGAATTATTTTGGCTTTAAAATTTGAATCGGCATTTATTAGTTCAATCAAATTGATCTTATTGACTTAAGGCTAATTCACACGCCGAAGTGAGAATTGAAAAATGACAAGTGACAAGGGACCAATCGTTTTCGACGCCTTTACATTGTTACGTTGTATGTCGGTTGGCTCTGCAACGTGAGCGTGTTGCCACTTGTCACTTGTCACTCTGTTGCGATCTCGGCCTAAATTTTAATTTTTGAGGTCTTTAATGCTTACAAATTCGCAAATAAATGGGTGGGCTTTGTAACCTATTCTATAACTGCTATCATGTGTCATTGGCTAGTTTTAGAAAATTTTAGATTATTAGGCAACAGAACAGTGGGATTATTCTTCTTGGAAAACGAAGGAACTCGATTGCCCCATCGGAAACGTTTGCAGCATAAATATGGGGGTTTTTTTGTTTGTTTTTTATAATAAGAAAGCACAGAGGAATTGGCGACTTAATATTACTTTACTGTTTTTTTTAAACCTTGAACGCTTTAAAACTTAATACTATTAAACCTCAAAACTAATTTTTAGAAAACATATTTATCATTTTTAAGTGATTAATTTTGCTGATTAATTCTTAAAATTAGTATTCAAAGTGAATGAATAAACCAAAAATTTTTTATTACAGAAAACCGTGACTTCACCTGGTGGCATTTTAGAAAGTTGGTTTGTTTCTGCAAAACAACTGGCGTGTATACCCACTTATTTTGCTATTAACCACAATATGCTGATTTAAATAATAAAAAAACAACTTGGAAATGTCAAATAGTCGACCTTTCTTGAATTTGGTTTAATATGAAAAAAGAAGTAATTTCAGAAATATCAAAAAAAATTCCCCTGTGTCTAAAAAGTTGTAGTGTAAATTGAAGTCAAAACATTACTAAATTAAAGCCATTTTATCATTGAAGTCAAACAAAAGAAATGGAATTTTTTTTCAAGCCGATAAATTTTGTTTGCTTTTGATAAACCTGATATCTGAATGAAAATTCTAAAAACTATAGTTTAATAATGATAAATGTTTTGTTTCAGCAAAAAATAAGCTTTTTAACGTTTGATATACTAAATAACTGAAAAGAGTTTTAATAAAACTTTGTGTTGAACTCTAAGTATCTACTATTTTTAAGTTAAACTAAACTTAAATTAAAAAATGATTCTACTAACATTATGGTCATTTCATAACATTTCGTGATTTTAGGTTTTTGTTGTGGAATCTTGTAAAATAATATTAAAATTGAAAAATTCTTTCGGTAAAACCCACAGGCTACAACGTGCACAATTTATTCCACTCATTTGTATCGCCACGTAATTCTACTTTTGGTGTTATATCAAGAAAATATGTTGGTCGTTAGTAAACTGCGCAAACATTTTTTTTTGGTTTTTTTTTGGCTCTGCGATTGTTCAATAATTTTTTTGACACAACAGAATTTCTCGGGAGAATTTTGGGATTAGTTATAGGGCTTGTAAACACGGTAGTGACAAGTGGTATCGCGATCCAGGCGCGTTTACACTAGTGTTGTAAAAAGTTACTTTTACTTTTACTTAAAGTAATAAAAGTAACGGATTTTGGATTACTTTTACTCGACTTTTGAAATTTCAATTACTTTTACTTTTACTCTTACTCGACTTTTGAAATTTCAATTACTTTTACTTTTATTCTAACTCGACTTTTAAAAATTTAAATTACTTTTAGTTTTACTCTTACTCGACTTTTGAAATTTCAATTACTTTTATTTTTACTCTTACTTGACTTCTGAAATTTCAATTACTTTTACTTTTACTCTTACTCGGATTTTTCACTGCAAATACTTCAATTAATTTAGGTAAAATTTAAGTAATTTCAATGGGTAGATTTCCTATGGGCTTGTTGTAAAATGAATGGTAGAAGATATTTTTTAAACCGCTAACACACTAAAACCATTTATTTTGACTAAAAAACTTATTAAAAATATAATTTATAGATAGAATTAGCAAAAAACCTTAGAACGGAGCTCTTAAATTACAAAATCACAAATTACTTTTACTCTTACTTTACTTAAATTAATTTTTTTCAAATTACTTTTACTTTTACTTAAAATAATCTAAAATAAATACTTTTTACAACACTAGTTTACACCGTTTCATTGACTATTTTCGCTATGGTAGAAAGATAGTGTCATTTGTCACTCCAAAACTAGCCTTTAGTGCATATTTAATAGCCGCATGTATATTACGTATGAGAATCCATGAGCAATAAAAACTAAATTATATTGTTTCGTCATGAGCGAAGAAATCATAAATGTCAGAGGATGTTTCAGCTGCGTATAATGAAAATCAATACCTGGTTCGTTCCGTAAAATTGAATGGGAACGTAAAAGGGTTAACTTAAAATTTCGCGGCTATGACTTGCTTATTTTTAATTTTTGAGATTTTTCTATTTATATTTTCCTTTTTCTCACAAAATATACAAAATTTTCTCAACTTTACCCCAGATAAAATTGTATATCTGCAGCAAAATTTAATTTAAAAATTATGAAAAATCAAAATATTTAGTCTTAAATATCAAAAAGTTTCAAAATAATGTAAATTTTATCACCTGTTAAATTTTTGATTTAATATTGCACGTAACTTTTGGGTAAAACTTATCTCTTTCACTCTTCTGTTATTTTTTTAGCGAGAATCATCTAAATTCGAAGCAAAAAGTTATAAAACGTTTTTGCAAAGTAAGATTCAAGAAAAGGAGGAAAAAAGATAAAATCGTTGTGCATGACTTTAAGACAAATTTTAAAAAATTTATAAAAATTTCAATGTTTAACCAATAATAAAACTCAGGTTTTTGTTTAGGAAATACTAGAAACCTGGAATAAATTTTTGAAAACGTATCATAAATGTTGACTTAGGTATACATAATATATGCATATCGGGGTAACTCACGCAATTTTGATCAAGCCTTTATTCCGTCCATTAATTTAGAATTAAATAATCTTGATAATGAAACTGCAAATATTGAGGCAAAAAAAAGATTGAAGAAAAAATAAATTTAAAAAATGTTTATATTTTTTAAAATTGTATTTTAAATTTTTTTATTTTTCGTTGTAAAAAATTTGCTTTTCTCAGTTTCCGCATATTTTACCGTTTTTTCAATTGTCTCATTTTAGATTTTAGCTTATAATACACGTTGAAACTGTAATCGTAAAATTTCTTGCCTACAGCTTTTTAATATTTTCTATTTTTCCCCTCATTTATTTTTTCTAAAAACTATTTTAGTGAAGAAAATCTATTTCGGCTACACTTATTTCGTCGTTACTACGGCAAAATGAAGCCACAGTTCGTATAAAATATGTGTGCCTGTGACTCATTTTAAATTTGAAACAGAACCCAATTAACTACTGAATGACTCACAGTCACGTGTATTTTATAATGACAGTGGCTCATTCTGCCGTAGTAACGACGATTTATGCTCCAGTTTTTATATTTAAACTTTTTATATTTGAGATTTTACAGATTGAATTGCTCATTTATTTAATAATTTATCTAATAAAGCAATAAACAAATATTTTATATACCTAATATTAATAATTGAAATCGCAGTAACTATGCATGCACTGTCTCGGTTTCCATACATACATTATATCAAGATATATTATATATTCTTAATTATACTAAACTCAAAAGCTGTCTGGAGTCTGGAAGCTTAAATTTAATAAGTCCAGGTTTTGGCATAAAATCAGTAAACAAATATTATTTGAAATAATCACCTTTTATTTTTTGCTATTTTTTAAGATAAGTATGCTTGCTTAGTCTTGCTTAAGTATGTTCCTGTCTTTGGACGAAATAAATAATAATAATAATAATAAGTCGATTCGCAATTCCCTTTTTTTATTGGTCATTTTATTTTATGTTTTTTACATTTACAACAATTTCAAAAATAATTCAATAAACAAGAATGTATTGCGGTTATTTGCTTGAAAAAATAAGCAGAATTACAAAAAGTTAACATAAATTTCAACAAAAAATAACATAAGTCAAATAAAATAAGAGCCACAAGTCTAATTTTTTTAAGAACTTAGACCCGTTAACAATGGAATTTATATCCCCTAAAAAAATTGGTTTGAACTTAGATTTAGAATTTTTTTAAGAACTTGGAGCCGTTAACAATGGAATTTATACCCCCTAAAAAATTGGATTGAACTTAGATTTAGGGTTCTCTAAGGCTTATGTAAAGGTTTTAATAATTTTTCTATTTTCGGCGGCAAATTGCCAACTTATGGCTTCAAGTTTTCTAGTTTTGGTTCCGAGTTCCAGCTCCTAGACCCACTTCCCTCGGATCCATTTACAAAAAATAGGCAATAATTTTGTAAAATAAAAATTAACAAAGCTTTTATAAAACAGGCCCCTAATAAACAAATAAACTTTTGACTATTATTTTTAAATAAACTTTTGACTTAATTTACACCGCTCATAAAAAATTAGCGAAAAAAAAACCAAAAATGGACGAAACTAAGTCAGTTATATTTTAACGTGAAATGAATAAACTGTAAGCTAAACTGATCCAAGGAAATATTGTAAGCTAAAATTATTTCTAAGTATTATAAACATGTTTTAGTCTAGCTAAACTCCATAAGACAAATAAAAGAAGCTTACATAAACTTTAAATCTTTCTTAACTTAATCTTTGAAAAAATAATTAATCCTTGGTGCAAATAAAGGTTATATACATGATGTTTTTATCAAATTGTAAACAAAAAGATTAATATTAAGCCATAATAGCTTTACAAAAATAACTTCAGAAATCTTTGAAAATATTAAGTAAAATTAAATTGTTTGCTAAGCTTCTTAGTTTATTTTTATTAAGGATATAAAAATTTATATGATAACTTAATAAACGAAATAATTTGAAGTTTATTTTGAAAAACCTGTTAAAAATATCACATATAAATTACCAAATACCAGCTGGACTGCATTTCTGTTTACCATTAAATTTTTACACCTGTTACAATAAACCGTGCTGAAATTTTTTTAAAAAAAAATTAACCAGAAAACCTTTATAATAACTGGTTCATAACAATAGTTATATCAATGTGAAAATTTTAAAATAAATATGAAAAATTTCACTGATTTCAGTTACTTATTTTAGAGTTAAAAACATTAAAGGGGCGGTATACTAAATCATTGCGCTTTTTTTCGCTTGGATTTTGGTATAAATCGATACGTCAGGTTTCACTGAGTAAAAAATTGCATTACAAAAAAATTAAATTTTAGCGGTTGTCCAGATATTAGCAAGAATATCGCTTGGTTATTTCAGATAATTTTTGGTTTTTTACCAAACATCAGCCACGGTGTGTTTTGTTCGCTTACGTTGGACTTTGCAAACGCATTCTTTCTCGTAAAAATTCAAATGTATTTAAGATATTGTATATGCAAATTTTGTATTGAAAATATGCAAAATTTTTAATTATACTAATTTCTGTCTCTTTTTATTTATTATATTTTAGTTATAATGTTTTATTTTAGATAAATGATTTGATGTATTTTGAGTTCAGTTCAATATTGGCAGGCGTTTTTTTTAATTTCTCATCGGGCGTACATATTTACTGTTATTTGGCTGGCTGAGCGGCAAAAAAATTGATGGAATAATGATAGGATAATATCTAGACAACCGCTCAAAATTAATTTTTTTTTGTAATAAAATTTTTTACTCAGTGAAACCTGACGTATCGATTGATACCAAAAACCAAGCGAAAAAATACACCATGATTTAGTATACCGCACCTTTAAGGCATAAAGATTTTTTTTTCAAAAAATTCACAAGATAGTTTTAAGTACAAAAATTTTGTTACACGCCAAGAAATAGGTTTTTTCATTTATTACTAGCCCGAACTAAACGAAATTATAAACTTAAGCTTTCACTTATCTAATTTTTAATACAACAAAATTATATAAAAATCCTTTCGCTATTAACAAATTAGATTTATTTAGAATACAGTGCTTTTTGAACTAATATAAAGTATAAACATTACACACTATTTTTTGTATAAAGTGATTTTTTGCCTGTTAAATACGGGTCCTGGAACAAAAGAGTCCCAGCACAAAATGGTCCTGGAGAAAACGCGTTCATGCGCCCAAGCGCTGCCAGCGCTGAGGTTGACACAAAAGAGTCCTGGAATAAAATAAAGTTTTCACAGCTGACATACAATATTCACACCTCAGCTGTCTTCCAGTTTTCTAATTAGACCCTAACAGGTTGTGTGAAGCATTTCGCTGGTGTCATAAAATAGATCTTCCCCCATTACAGATCTTGCCCATACATGGGCACGGGGAATGTTGGGAGGGGGTTAACCCCCCAAATTCTGAGAAGGGGGGTTTAATCCCCCACTCAGAAGTGGGGGGGGAGAAAAAGTTAACCCCCCCAATTTTGGAAAATGAAGAAAAAATGTCTTCAAAATGACTTATAACTGCCTCCAAACTTAAGATTTGAGGTCAAAATGAATGTTTTAAGCAATAAAAAGCTCAAAAATGCAATAAAAAGGGCGTTTTGACCTAAAATTAGCGTTTTTTACCTATTTTTCCTTCAAAATCGAAAAACGATATGGGTGAAATGCACTCCAGAAAAAAACTATATGGGTATTTTGCGTTTCTCGGATTTTAACCCGCCCCCTAATTTGGGGTTTAACCTCCCCCCACTCCGGACTAACTTGCCCATGTATGATCCCCCCTCAGAATATTTATTCCCCCTGTGTTAAAGCATACAGCAAAAGTTTGGTATAAAGTTTCTCACAGAGAGAAGAAGATTTATTCTGGGGTTCACTCTAGAATAAATCTTCCCTCTTGTTATAAATCATGTAATAAGTATTTGCATATCAAAAACAACATCCATTTTTTTCTATTTTTCACGTCATTCCATTTTTTTTCTTTTAATCAAAAAATTCTTAAAAAATACTCGAGGTTTCAGATCAAAGAATTGGTGATAAACACTAAAAAATAAATGTTATTCTAATAAAACATTTGAGATGTCCGAAGTATTTAAAAAAACACATTTTCAATGTTTTACTTAAAATATAAATTTTGATCGTATAAAGCTGAAATGTGAACCCCTAAACAAACCTAAGTAGAAAACATAAATTCAAATTATTAACCGTTTAAAATATTAAGCAACATATGAAAAAAGTTAAAACTCGAAGAAAAATTTTGGCGGCGCTAGAAAAAATAAACTTTGCATATTTTCAAAAAAAATCACTTTCTGATTAAAAACAAAAAAAACTTTTTCCTAAGTCTAAGCAAAACTTAAAAAATCAATCTAAACAACAAAAAAAAACAACTTTAAACCTGTTTAATGTCGAATAAACTGCTGAATATGAAGAAGGTTTTTTTGTTTCTATATTGAATTTTAAATTTATAAAAAAAACTAAAAACTTTTGGGTACACATATTAGAAATTTAATTTCTTTTTATTTCAATTTTTTGTCTATATATCATGTTTTAATAAAAAGTAAAAACCGAAGGTAAACAATGAATCAAATACTAATTGAAAAATAATTAACCTGGTGTCACTTTTTCATGTCTTTTTGCTATACTTTGTTTTAAAAATTGATAAACTTAAAAGAAAAAGCCTTTATTTCGAGATATTAATTTTCTAATAAAATATTCAGTTTATTTAATTATGGCATATTTTTATATACTCAAACAAAGCGAACTAATGCAAATATATTTTTTTTATCTCCAAAAAACAACTAAATAATACTTACTTATTAATGTCAATTCGATTTTTGGAATTAATAGCAATTAGGGTGCGTTCATACCTATGAGAAAACTTCCTTTGGACAAAGTCCAAAGGACGTTTTTATATACGTTTATACGCTGTATTTGTCCTTTGGACTTTGTCCAAAGGACGTTCTGTCATAAGTATCAACGCACCCTTAAAGTCAGAGTTTATTTTTATTAAAATCAAAATACAAACTATTTTTTCTAAATGTACCATTTTAACATTCTGTGTTAAAAATGATGTTTTTAAAATTTTCCCAAACAAAATCTCGCATATTATGTTTTAAATTTATGCAAATTTTTAAGGGGAGAAGATTTATTCAAGATTCCAAATCTATTATGGTTTAAGCAGCATTTGGGTGCAAAGCAAGTTACAAATTTTTTTGCAAGAAACTAATATTACGTTAACGTTAACGCGGGAAAACTAACAGAAAATGGCGGATTTTTACCAGAAAAGTCTCCAAAAGTTATGCATGAGCCACTTTCCCAGCAAAATTTTGGCCAAAAATCCAGTGTTCAGTTGGACGATTATATATTCTTCGTATTATGCGCGGTTTTCCAAACTAAAAAAATTAAGATTTTTTAACGCTAAATTCTTACATAGCATCAGTCGATATAAACTAAGTTATTTACATTTTTTTATATCGTAATCACTACAACAAAGTGAGTCAGAGTCGACAATCATTATAAAAAAGCTAATCCTACTCTCTAAAAAGTGGCCCTAAAAAATTCGTTGAAAAAAAGTCGTAACTCACATTTTAATTAAATTAACGAAATAAGTAGGTAAGAAAAGTGTTGCTATAATATTAGTTGATTGAACAAAAAAATTCGTAAAATTAACTTAGAAAAATCTCGTTGAAATTGATAATTGCTCTTTACATGTTAAACATACAGTTTTGTCTCGTGCGGCGGTTTTTTTGTTTTATAATTAGGTTTACCACTAGTTTTGTTATTTGTTTGACTGTTTATATACATATATTCTACGAAAATAATCAAATCCTATGTATAACTGAATTCGACTTCTTTCAACCTTCATTTTTTTGTTTTATGTTTATTATTAACAAAAATAATTGTTTTAAAACATAAAAATAAAGTTGGGCCAATTTAATCCGACTGTTTTTAAAGTTTTAATATTTACCACGCAACGTTTCCTTTGATTTTGTTCTAAATATAAAAAACTTGTGAGGATATTTTGTTGGAAATATTAAAAATTCTTCGCTATTGTTAAAACAAAATTACTTTGTAAAGAAAAAACTCCAAAGGCGCTGATGATTTCCATGGAATTAAGATGGTAGAAATTGCTTGTGTGTGCACTTACTTTAAATCCTTAGTTTGAAGTGTGTAAAATTTTCTGCTAGGGATTTTAAGTTTTTGCTACACTTTATTTATTGTTTTTTAAAGTGTAAAATCTGCACTTTCGTTTACAAAACAAATTAAGGAAGGTCAGACGAAGGTAAAAAATGTTTTGTCTTTTAATTAAAACAATCTTTTATTTGTAAAGTAACCATAAATCACTTTTTTCTTTACCCTTAAAATGGTTAAATAAGAAAAAATATGGAAAAATGTTTGGCGGAAGAAAGACTTTTTTTCTCGCCATCGCGCTGAAATTAAAATAAATGTAAAATTTGGAAGTTAAAACTATTGTTTTGAATTTTTAATTTATTATGCTTGTTAAGTATTATAAATTCTTGCTTTATGTAAACCTATTCTATGTATCGTTTAACCTGAGTTTTATCGAAAAAATTTTATTTTAAGACAGGAGTTCCACTAATTTTTCAATAGACCTCTGATAAATAAAAAAATCGTAAAAGTTACTAATTAAGTGAGCGGATCCTTTCCCGTTAAAAAATTCCTAAAAACTTACTAATTTCCACGTTATATTAACAAATCACTTTTAAGAGAGTATTTACTACAACAAAATGAGCCACAGTCATTATATAAAACACGTGACTGTGACTCATTCTGTAGTCAATAGGGTCCTGTTTTAACCTGCTTTCTACACCCTCTGTGATGTTTGTTTATCAATTATGCTCCAAACATTTACTTGTACCTAACATTTACCTAACCTGCTTCTGCACCTATTTAGGTGTTTTCTTCTAACCTACTTTCTACACCTTTTAAGGTGTTTTTATTTTTGCTTACTTTACCCATTTATGCTAGTTATTTGTTAAAATTTTAACGTTAAAAATAATTTTGTACCAAATGTAAAACTTATAATACAATTAAAATTTAAAAAATTTTTTCTGCTCAGTCTAATTTCTATTTTTAAGTATAATTTTTCAAAAAGTATATTTTTTAATTACTACATAAATTTTATAATAAAATGCATTAAAATAATCTCTAAATTAACCTTTCCTTCTCTCTTATTATATTTAAAATAAGTCACAGACACACATATTTTATACGAACTCTGGCTCATTTTGCCGTAGTAACGACGACACGATCGTCAATCTTCTCTTATTAAATTTAAAATGAGTCACAGACACTCATATTTTATAGGAGTTCTGGCTCATTTTGCCGTAGTAACGACGACACGATCGTCAATCATGCTACCAAAAAGAGAGCGCTGTTTAGAACTCCCATATGTTTGTAAATCGTCGTTACTACGACAAAATAAGCCAAAGTTATTATAAAGTACACCTGACTGTACAACTCATTCTACAGTTGATATGTTTTATATTTAAAACGAGTCACAATTGCATATTTTCAATACTCATTGCGGCTGTTTTTACCATAGTAAGAAAAACATTGAGAACACGCCGTTTCACTACCTGAGTCTGTGCGAGAAACTATGGTTTTGTAGCGCATTGAGCTTTTTACACAAGAAAATTCACCTTCATGGCATAAGGCGAATCACAAAAAAATTAAATGGCAATCCCAAAATGTTTGTGAATAAGTTTTTTTAATAAAAATTTTAAATGCATTGTTTGACACTTCATTTGCTGTCCAGCGAAATAAAACGATTACATTATATACATACTAAATAAAATTGTGTCCGAAAAAAATACCTTCTGCAAAATATCTTCCAAAAAAAATATCTTTTTTCAGCAGTAAATTATTCAGTATTATTAAAACTTTGAAAGCTTTTTTTAAACTTTTTTATGTCGTTTTAGCTTGATTTTAAGGTTTCGCTTAGGCTTAGGAAAAAAGGTTTTCTTTAGTTGAGAATTTAAAAGTCTTTCAGAAGATATTCTTTCTAAAGATATTTTGTAGAATGTATTTTTCCGAGCGCCAATAAAATAATGGAATTATTTTAGGTTTCCACCGGCATATAGATATTTCAAAAGAAGCAACAAAAAATGTCGCATGCAAGTATAATATCCAATTTTTCCACAAAACCCACTACAATAGTAAAATCCAATACTAAAAAACTGAGAAGATTTTCAACCGTTCCCATTTTCCACACATCTAAGCTTTCCATCGCTTTACGCCCTTTACTGTGTCTTCTCACTATTGCCGGTCACAGGCCTTACAGGTAAGCAAATGTTTTCTTTGTATTAAAGTTAAAATCCTTCAGGCTGAAATTCAGGGCGTAACCGCTTGCCGTTAGAAAAAAATAAAGAATGAACGCTTGAGAAGAAAAATAATAAAAAAAGTTCTTAGAGATGATGTAACCAATTATTATTAAGTTTCGTCAGGTGTTTCTCTACACGCGATATTTTCTCAAAGAACGAGTGGTTACTTTACCACCTAGTCATTTTCACCCTGATAGAATTCATCTTTAGTTACATTATCCAAAACTCCGAACTCTGGCGCTTCTCTTTTTTTGAATCTCCAAATGTGTCCAAAAAAAATCAGGAGTACAGTCATAAGAGGAAATTATTTTGATTGATACTAAAACTAAAGTCTTCCAGGCTAAAATTAAGGGTTTCCGCTCTCCGCAAGGAAAAAAATAAGAATAAGCGCTCTAGCAAAAAAAATTTTAAAAAAAGTTGCCAGTGGTTATGTAACCAATTGTTTTTTAAAGGTTAAATAGTCGTAGCTGCGACTAGGAATGCATTGAGCTGCTCACAAATGCTCAATACCAATTGGTACTCACATATATTTAATTGTGAGTACTAAGCTCAAGCTCAAGCTCACAATAAATCTCAGGCTCAAGCTCAAGCTCACAATTAGCCCAGGCTAATTAGCTTAATTGTGAGCTTGACAATAAAAATTAAGAAATATATTATACTTTACCCAAAGATGTTTAAATCCTGAATAAGAAGCCTTATTATAATATGCGATTATAACAACATTATTTCAGTCCATTTAATTGACATTTTTATTTTAAAGTCATATTCTTCTGTTAATTCACGCCAGTTAATAAAGAGTCTGTTTTAATTTAATAATGGAACAATTCAATTTACCTAAATTCACGTAAATAAATATCTATTTAAATTCACGCGAATTAATGAAAAATATTATGATGACATAACTCAAAGAAATGTGTCATTTTTAAAACTATTCAAAAGGCATTTTATTCCATGGCTTATATGGACGCCACCCTTTATACAGGACTTTAAGATTTTTTGATAAATTGCATAATGTTTTACCCATGGTTTTATTTTTTGGTTTTGCACTTTGATTTTAAAAAAAACTAAATTTTCTATAAAAAGAATGTGTGTGAGAATAAACACTTAAAAATGCAGTAAAAAATTTTTCTCTTAAAAAATTTTTCTCTCTCAACTATTTTTTGACCAAACTTTATTCTGCGTTCCAAACCTTGTAACAGTTTTTTACCTTTAGACTATTTAAAAAAGGCCAAAATAGGGATTTTTTAATCATTTTATCCTGGAACAATGCCTTCTTCACTGCAAAAAGTTTTGTTATGAAAACATAAAAAAACAGGCGTCATGTTGTTAACTTTATTTTTACATCCTGATTTTTTTTTCAAATGATTTCCCTAAATATTAGTGTTTTCTTTAAAAAACCCTGAGATTGTTATCCCATTGTTTGTGAAACATGAAAAGCGAAAAACCGTTTAATAAACAGTACAGGTATTTAATAAAATTATATTTCAAAATAAACATTTTAAAATTTTTAAATTGACACTTTTCCATTTAAATAAAAATTTTTATAAGAAACTTAAATTCAACATATTTTTATGCCAAAAATTTGCCGACCGGTTTAAGGTAAAAGTCGCAGGTTTTTTTCACTAAAACACTAATATCTTGACAAAGACTTTATAAAAATTTTTAATCAAGGTTTCAAAATTAAAATAAAAATACGTTGGTTTTTTATATATTTTTGCACTAAAATTTGCTTAGTAAAAAAACTTCTATAAAAAGCTTTATTTTTGGTTTTGTTAAATATTTTGAAGAAAAATTGTTACAAGATTTCGGAGCACAAAATAATATTTTTACAATTAATCAAAACGGTACATTCCATAAAAGAATTACATCGATGTGTGAAAATATTTGCTTTTTAGTTTTTACACCCTTTCTACAAAAATTGGTGGCTTCGTTTGCGAGATATAATTACTTAAGAGAACATACTGTCACAATTTAAATACCTATAACGCAAGATCATATAACATTTTTGTTACTGAACCGATTAAATTGAAATTTTTAAATGTTGTCGAATTGGTCAAAGTAGATTAAAGGTTTTGTATTAAGAGTAGTTTATTCAAGGCGTTATAGGAATTTGATATGTGACAATGCTCCTTTAATGTTTATTCTATATTCAATAGCATTTTTTGTGCAAAAAGCTAAAAAAATGTTTTTGTAATATACTTAATTTCACCCTGGGAAGCTTAAATAATAAAAATTCATAATCACAACAATTTTGTTTCATGTGACATGTTGAGATGCTATTAAAAATACGCAAAAATGCTAATTATATAAATATCATTAGAACATACAAGTATTTATTCTATTTTTTTATTCTATTTCTATTCAAATTTTTTTCTTAGATAAAAATGGTTATTTTTCTATTTTAAATCATATTTTTATATACAAAAATTAGTTTACATTGCTTTAAATCTAAACATTTAACTTAAATTTAATTTGACTAAACTAAATTGATAATAAATATTAAAAATGTCAGTCTTCAATATAACATTTTTTTACAAAACGCCTTTTATATTTAAATTTAATTATATCAAAAGTATATGACTTTTAGTGTTAGTATTAAGAGATTTTTGTTTTTTAAATAAGTATAGCTCTTTTCACTAAAAAATTGCAATAAAACTTGATAAATCTATAAAATCAAGAAAAACATCATATTGTAGTTTGACTTATTCAATAAAACATTTGTAGTTGAAATATGATTGTTTATATCCATTGTCATTTTTACACGCCATGAGGCTTTACATTTATTTTTTAATTAAAATCCCTAATTTTATCTGAAATTCATATGCTACTTAAATCAAGTATTTTGCGGTATGTGTTCTGGGTTGTTTTAGTGTTTTACAGTTTTAAATTTAAAATTTTTTCCTGAGGGGTGGGGGGGTATCCAGCTCCTTTCAAGTCGTCCTGAAAGGACCCGTTGCTGTTGTTCTGCCCTTTAACCTTTTTTGAGGGCTATATCTACCCATAGCCCCCGTTTCTGCGGACTACGGTCATTCCCTTCTGTGCTTAAAACATACGATTCTCCTAAAATCTATGCTATACGTAAGTATATTTTAAACATTCACCGGGCTCACAAATTCTCAATACCTATTGGTACTCACATTATATTTAATTGTAAGTACTCAGGCTCAAGCTCAAAATTAATTTAATTGTGAGTACTAAGTAAAGCCCAGCTCACAATTAAAATATGGTGCTCAATGCATCCCCAGCTGTCGCAGCTCACCTTTTTGTATACCCAATAATCACTCAGAATTGTTTTTTGTCCTTTAAATCGACTAATCAGCGTAATGGTAGCAGAAATCATGTATGGGCCCGCTTCCAACTTTAGTTGAGGTTGTAAAATCTGAAATGAGTTCACAATTTTGCAAGAACGCATGCAATTTTACAGTAGGCATGCTCTTTTTGCGCGTGGGAACCACTGCCTGGAAGCAAGTTAAAATGATTCACTTTACACTGCGCCATTAAAATAGACGGCAGCAAGGGTTCATGTCTATGTTAAATATCAACTTACCACTAAATAATCTTAACCAAAATCAATTTTAAACGTATAACATAACAAAATATAAACAAAAATTGCAGCATTGGTTACAAAATGCATACATATACAATATTATTCTTTACACTAAAACCAATTATTATCAAATAATCTTATATTAGCAATTTTTTTTTTAAGTTTTCATTAAAAACAGAAAAAATAATGTTTAAATATAATAACAAAACAAACAAAAAATATAATACATGTTGATTTTTGATTTTTTTTATTTTCGAACAAAGTTTATGAAAGTGATGTGATCTGTAAAGAATATTAGTATGCAGCAACAGGTATGTAATTATTAATTTAAAAAAAAATATATATATATATATATATATATATATATATATATATATATTTATGTTGTCAAATACGTTTCTTTAACATAGTATAATTTGTTTATAAAAACAGCGAAAATCTACCATGCCCACGTTACTTGAAGCCGGAGTATTTTCCTATAGTTGCATACATGTTTTTCTGCACGTGATATTTTCTCGAGGGAGTGGTTATTTAAACTGGACATTTACACTTGATGGATCTTTTTAGGCTATATTTTATTATTAGGATTTTAAAACGTGATCAAGCTTTAGTTTTTGCTAGTTTTACATTAGATACTTGATAACCGTGGTATATGTTTTTTGGTTATATGTTTTTGGTTTTTTTTTGGTTTATACTATAATATCTTTGTATTTTTATTTACATTTATGTGATTTATCGTTATGCAGTTTTTCGATGGTTGGTTTTATGGTTCATACTATAGTTCGATATGTGCTATATTTGCTGTACTTACTTTGCGATTGTGGAATAGATGCTATTTTTTATAGTGTTTAGTTTTTATATTTTTTTACCAATAGCAGCGTTATACGATGCTAGTATACTACGTAACTGTTAGCAATTTCAACACTATTTTTGTTTCTGTTTTATAAGTATATATATATATAATAATATTTGGTTTCACTGCTTAAAAATTAAGTTGTCCTAAAAAATTTTAAAAGGGTTTTGTTACGGCAGGCTTTTTATTTTTCATTGGTACCGTAATATTTTCATTAGTTTGATTATGGTATAACCAAACGTGTTTGGGCGGTATATGTGAATGAGTAAAAACTAGAAATTATGTGATAACCAAACAAAAAACGATGCCATTTATTATGATAATCATTAATTCAAGAGTAAAGGATTTTTTTAACTAACTGGTAACATCTTGAATTTGTCTAATAATTTACCGATCATGTTGATGTTTATTTCTAGCCTTTCTAGGTATTTAAATTAAAATTATCAAAACTTATTTAAAGCTGATCCCATTGTAATAGGTTTAAACAAACTATAAACAACATCATCTTAACTGAGCGGAAACTTTCAAAGAGCAATAATCGAATTATGGCCTTAATAAAGGTCATTTAATTTGAATTTGATTTCAAATATTTTAGATAAGGCCTTCAAAGAGCTTTACTGAGATAAATCTCAGTTGGCACGTTGGAATTTTAAGGAACCTTAAATGGCTGGTACTATTTGTGGTTTGTCACTCTATGTTTTCCTCCATGGAAATCATCGTGGGAAGAGTGAAAAAAGGGCGGTCGCCACCTTTATACGAGATCTTATTCCCCAGGCCCATTGGATGAAAATGATTCCATAATATCATATTCCGATCAAGATCATTAATAAATCTTGAACTAATTCAGTTCAAATGGGAGGTTTTCAAGCATTCTGAGTGACCGTGGAGACCCTTAAACGTAGTAGTCTCCATTGAAATCAGCTGCAGTTCCTTTTTTAGTTCTCTTTTAATATTCCTGTAGTATTTATGAAATGTTTCTGAAGTACTCATACACTACTCTTGCAGTATGGCATGCATAAAAAGAAAAAAAACAGATTCAACAAAGAGAAAAAATTTATTAATAGTAGGGAGTTTAGCGAAATTAAATCAATTTTTTTTATGCCAACACTTTGTTTTTTAATTGTTTTTTATTTAGCACCCAAAGAAAAAACTCCAAATGGCACGCCAATTACATTCTAATCGGTTTGGTACTTCAGGTTTTAATCTTTAGTTTAAACGTTTTTGAAATAAGGGAAACTTTTCCACAATGGATTACTGCCCTTTTGGACAATGGTTTGTTTTCCAAAGAAAGTGCGGCGCTTCTAAGGTAAGTTAAGTTTTTTGTGTATAAAGCTGCGCAGAAAATTATAAGAAATGATGAGATTTCAATGTTAGGCAAATCGACAAAATATTAATCAATAGCAATCCAAAATCACAAATTGAATTCACCAATCCTAAAAAATTAACGCCCAAATCAAGCCAGTTAACAAAAGCTCACCCTCATTGAATTCTAAAATTTGATGTAAATAAAATTGAATTACTCCCCTCAATTTTTTCGTGAAGAAATCGCACAGAAAAACAACGTCTAATCATCTATAGGCAACTCACGCATTATGTAAATAAAACAACAACAGGTGCAACCATTTGTTATATGAGACAAAAAAATTTGCTAATATACAATTCAAAACGCACAGTAATACCAACAAACAATAATGGAGCTGAGCAATGGGAAAACAATTTTGTGGATAAGTTTCTATGATTTTTAAATATAACATATTGATTTTAAACTGAGAGTGGTTTTCCTTTTAAGTAAATTAATAATAAACCCAAACAAATGATTTTAGTGTTTAAATGAATTCCAATAGCTAAATTGATTCTATATAGACATTTCGTACTTTATTCAATTTTTTTCAGAAGCTAATAAAATTTTTTTTTTTAAAAAAAATTTTTTTTTTACTTTTTTATTATAAAAAAATAAGTGTTATAAAGAAATAAGGAAAATACTAAAAATTCCGAAATTCAGTGAGAACAAGCTAAAATTTTTGACAAAAAGTTTGTGCAATACCTAATGATTTTTTAAAATCAAAATATATTGTTATTTTCTATTTTGTAAAACAAAATAACAATTATTTAAATACTTAGTAGTAACCAACTAAAAAATTTTGTAGAAAAATTAATTTACATATTGTTATTAATAATATGGAACGCGGAACTTAATAAAAGTTACACGTTTTATTCTTGATAAATATAAAATATAAGAATATATTATCCAAATCTTTAAGAGTTAAGTACTTAATAAGTTAATATAACATTGTTTTGATCAAACAAATTACTTAATTGCTAAATTCGTTTTGATTTGTTGATTATTTTGTTAATTTTAAAGCGGGGGTGCGACAGGTGATTAAGTCAGTGGTGCTTACTGCGTTTAAGATATTTTTCTAATTATCATGATTATTTTTTTATTATCATGATAGTAAGTTGAATAGGATGCTACAAAATAAAAAAAAATTACTCTGGTGTAAAATATTAAGCTACTGTTTTGTGGGTAACTTATGGGTGTAAATGCGTAACTCGAGGATAAATTTTAATAATAAATGACACTTATTATATGATTCTGGATAAATATTATACTGTAATTAATTAGTGTGATTGTGATTGTGGTTTTTACAAAACAATAATGCAATATTTTAGCAAAATAATCAGTTTTACCATTTTATTGACAACGTCTTGAATTTAACTTGCCGACTTAACGTTATCGTTTTTAGAATTTAAATATTTAAAATCTAATTTAAGAAATCGTATCAAAACCAAATATACATTTAGATATATTGATCATTTAATTTGTTTTAACTGTAGTAATTTCTATGAAATTTGTAGAGAAATTTATCCTACAGAATTACCACTTTCTGATAAAATTATTAA
>JASAMX010019685.1:0-15657 GCA_030248175.1 Microlaimidae sp. YZB2_3 | reverse complement strand
CAGACCCGCGCACGGTCTGAAAATGCCCCCCCCCCGTTTCATTGGAGGATTTGCCCCCCCCCCGCGTTTTTTTTGGCCCCCCCCCCGCCAAAAAATGAAAAAAAGTACCCTAAAATATGACGCCATTTTTGACCTATGATTACGCCATCATCAAGAATTTTTTGAAGTTTTTAGCCTATTTTAATGCATTTTAAGCCATTTTAGACCTATTTTTACCTTATTTCCGCTTTTTTTTGTCCTTTTTCCCTTTTCCCTTCTTTTTTCTCTTTTTTTCTACTTTTTTTTCTTGTTCCCCCCGCTCTCCCCCCCCGTTTTATTGCCCCCCCCCCGTTTCAAAAAAGTTGCCCCCCCGTGCCCCCCCATTTTGGAATTGCCCCCCCCCGTTTTAACCCCGGGGGGGGGGGGGGCAGTGCACATGTCTGCACACATGTATGTATTCTGTCTTCCAGAATCTTTAGATGCTTCCTATTCCGTCCGGACCCCCCTGGGACCCCCTCCGTAGATCAAATCCATTGTACGGGTCACCCCTAGCTTCCCCGACTGTTCTCAGCTATGTTAGGTACCCTAAAAAACATGGAGTCGAGATGCTGCTCATGTGCTTTGGTTTACAATGTGGGTGTAGCCAAGGGGTCTGACTGAAAGGTCTCTAAATTCCTTTTTTGTGAAATCCAGGCTCTGCCAATGTGTGCTAATGTAATTTTTAACTAAGAAAACATGTTTTTACCGCTAAAAACATTAGATAATAGGTTATTAGGTCAAAAACAGAGTATTATACAGCTTTATCTACGTTTATCCATGTTTTTTACCGTTTTCGAAAATTCCCCGAAATTTCGAGGGGGGGGGCGGCGGAGCGCCCTCCCCGAAATTTTTTTTGTACTACAATCCGCAAATGAAACTCTGGGTCCATAGATGAACAAAGGGGGTAGGGTGGGGTCAAACACCCCCTCCCCTAGCCTCAAAATTTTGGGCCCTCCCCCTGGAAAAAATTCCAGGGCCCCCCTTTCCTTCCCCCCAAATTTTCGAATTTTTTACCCCTGACCCGCCTTATTTTTTGAAATTTGACCCCCCCCCCCTCCTCCCCTCTGAAGAAAATGTTACGTACTTTTTTTATACTAATTTTCTCTTGCAAAAACGTGAATTTTTAACACAAATTTGGTATGTTTTTACACCTTTTTATACCTAAATATCGCTTTTTATTTAATAAAATGTAGTATTATCCTATAAAAAGAACTATTATTAAAGTTATTATGGTTTAAAACTGTTTTGCTTTGGACACCGGAGCCCACCTGACCTCCCTCTAGATTTCAAAATTTCGCACCCCGGGTAGACCCCCCCCCTAAGAAGCTAGGGGGGGGGGTTTGACCCCCCGAGGACCCCTTCCCCGTAGATTTTGAAAAGTCATTTACCCGGCGTAAAGACCACCCCAGCTTTTTGACCGTGTTCATTTATGGTGGTTACCAGACGTAACCCCCCCAAAAAAACCAGGCAGGCCCTGTGCCAGGCGGGGCAGCAGGGGGGAAAGAGAAAAAAAAGGAGAAAAAAAGAGGAAAAAAAGAAGGAAAAGGAGAAAAAGGGACAAAAAAAGCGAAAATGAATTAAAAATAAGGTCTACAATGGCTTAACATGCATTGAAATAGGCTAAAAACTGCAAAAAATTTGATGGCGTCATCATAGGTCAAAAATGGCGTCATATTTTTAGGGTACTTTTTTCATTTTTTGGCGGGGGGGGGGCAAATCCTCCAATAAAACGGACATTTTCAGACCGTGCACAGGTCTGTGTGTGATATTTGTGATACGAGTCGCCAGGTTGTAATAAAGAGCATAAGTGAGGATCTTAAATAAAAGTTAAAAGCATAAAAACAGAAGATTTAAGCTTATAATCACCAAAACAATTAATAAAATCAACAAAGCTGTAATAAAATATAAAAAAAGAATTTAAAATAAGATAAAATATATTTATAACAAATAATATGTAAAACCATTCAAAAAAAGAAAAAGTCCGGGAAATAAAAAAGTCCGAAAATGGCCGGATATCCGGCCTTGGCCGGACCGCACCGGATATCCGGTGGGTTTTCTCCTTTTTTCTTTTTTTTCTTTCCCCCTGCTTGCCATCCGTTTTATTGCGCCGTTTCAAAAAAGTTGTCCCCCCCCTTTTCTCAGTTTATCTTCATAAAAGGCCCGGAGGGGGGCAGTGCAGCAGGTTTATACACACACACAAACACACACAAATATATATATATATATATATATATATATATATATATATATATATATATATATATATATATATGGAAGGAGGGTTACAGAGGAACTTGTGGCTGTTTGTCTGTAAAATTTTCTACGCGGGATGCCTGCAGCCAGAATTATCTACTCAGGTGATCGTGATGTCGTCGTTAAACGGCTAGGAGAAAAGCGTGACGGAAGTCCTTGCATTATTATTTGCTAACCAGTCTGTCGCAGTTCTGCCGCTCCTAATAAATATCATGGATCAGAAGATTAAAACGGAACATTTTCCTAGCAGCCAAAGGAACAGCAAGGAATGGACTTAACCGAAACAAGAATCTGTGCCACAACAGTAAACAAAAGAAGGAAAGGTTCCACCCCTACAACCATACATGGGCAAGTTGGTCCGGAGTGGGGGCTTAATCCCCAAATTAGGGGGGTTAAAATCCGAGAAACGCAAAATACACCCATATCGTTTTTTTTTTGTGGAGTGCATTTTACCCATATCGTTTTTTTTTTTGATTTTGAATAAAAAATAGGTAAAAAACGCTAATTTTAAGTCAAAAAGTCCTTTTTATTGCATTTTTGAGCTTTTTATTTATTAAAACATTCATTTTGACCTTAAAACTTATGTTTGGAGGCAGTTAGAAGTCATTTTAAAAACATTTTTTTCTTCATTTTTCCAAAATTGGGGGGTTAGCCTTTTCTCTCCCCCCCACTTCTGAATGGAGGGGGTTAAACCCCCTTTTTCGTAATTTGGGAGGTTAATTCCCCCAACCCCCCGTGCCCAAGTATGCTTCCCACCCTTAGCTGCGCTCTTGTTTACTCGTAATGTTTTTTTTTGTAGGACCACGATGAAGTGATCGGCTCTTTTGTCACCAGCAGCACAAATCAGACCAAAACGACGGCGGAAAGCGCTGGTCACAATAGACGTGGTACTGGTAATCAAGATTTCAGTGCTGGTCGAAATAAACGTACTGGTAATCAAGACATCAGCGACGATGAAGCTGCGACAGCTCCCAACAGCCAGCACATTTCCGAACACAGGTGCAACGTATAAAAAATCCCTAAATTAAAATTATTAACTATACTATATTTTTTCGTTGCGATCGAATTATCCAGAGACCTACCATCATAGGTGGACAGGGGGGATTATATCCCCCCCCCCAAAAAAAATCCAGACTTTAGCGACACCCCTCTGACTTTAGGGTCCCAGTACTAAAAACGCTAAGAATGGGGCATTTGAGGTATACCCAATAAAATTTTTGGGACACCCCCCTCCCAAATTTCGGGGGTCGAGTATCCCCCCCCAAATCCGGGAGGCTGCCCACCTTTGCCTTTGGTTTTTAAGAGGGGTCTAAGTTCAGCGCTAAGAGGATGGATTTCCCCTCCTCTTCAAAAAAAATCTAATTCCCCCCTCCTTTTTTGCTTGGAGGCCATTACATTCCAAGCCAATTTCTGGCTAATTTTATTATAAAATCGTTAAAATAAGCACATTTTTGTAAAACGCAGTAATATATGATTTTTTATACCTAATTAACATGTTACTGTAATGTTCCCCAAAGCTCCATATTTCGAAGTTCAGAAGCAACCGTCGGAGTTTCGGAGCTCCACCCTATTTTCCAATTTTTTTTTCAAAACTTATCAAAACAAAAAAAAAATCCCAAACTGTCGGCTCGACACCCCTTCCTAAAACTTTAAAGGTACCCACCGGCAACACCCGAACACCTCTAATTTGAGTGAGGGTACTTTAGTAACTACACTAACACTTTGCTGACCGGCTAGTACGAAGTTATTACTGTTAACGTGTGACATAGATAAACCAGGAGTGGGGGGTAGGGTCCGGGTTTTTTTTTTGCCAGCGCCTAGGCGTCAGCTGGAGCCTAGCCTCCAAATTTTAGGCGCCAGCCCAGAAATCTAGGCGCCAATAACATAATTTTTTTCTATTTTCAAAAAAAGGCCACATATTATTAGTGTTTTTTCATTATATGCATATTTTTAGATGGGTTTTGTAGTCAAACGTTTCGTGTTGTATAGTAGTACAATTAATTTTAAAAAACGACTCATTTTGCCCATCTCAATAATACTCAATTTTAAATGCGTAAAATTTTGTTCAAGAATTATAAAATTTAACAAGAAAACATAAAGACTAGTAATGTTCCTACCCTCCCACATCATGCTCCGGAGCCCCAGCCACTTATAGCGATAGGAGCTTTGGGGTTCCTTCCCTAAAATATTTGATTTCAAGCTTATTTAAGCTTAAATGTTTTAATTATTTTATTTGCATTTTTACAGTTTTTTTATTGCCTTTAATAAGTTTTGAAAAATTTTAGTTTACAAAAAAATTTTTACTAAACAATCTCTAGCATAGCTTTTTTTTATTCACACAATTAGTACAACCATAGGTGGGCAGTGAATTGCTCGTGGACGTGGATTGCTCCGTAGCTCCACAAAGCGGAGCTCCATTACAGACAGCTTGAAGCTCAACATTTTAGTGTTAAAGATAAATTAAATTCTTTTTAACATTTTGAAAATTCTTGCAATATCCGTGCAAGCAAAAAAGGATTTTCTCAGAAGTTATTTTCAGGTTTTAATCATAACTAATAATAAGTGGTTTTAGAATTTTACTTTTATAAATGGGTTTTTTTAATTAAAAAATGTAACCAGTTAGAACTTTAACATAAATCTTTACATATATATTATATATATATATATCATAAAAAGGATTAATTTGTAGATAAACTAAAACAATACGCGCTGAGCAAAGTGAAGCGGGAGAAAATTTTTGAAAATTAGTCTTTTGAAACCTTAAAAATTTTGTATTATTTTTTGTCTGGTTGACTAAAAAAACGGTTAAAGAATACGTTTATGGCCAAAAATCTAGGCGCCAGGCTGGCGCCTAGACCCAAAATTTTAGGCGCCAGTGGCGTCGATTTGGCATTAAAAAAACCTAGTGGTGGGGTCCACTCCTCCCTAGCCTTTAAATTTTGCCCCCCCCCCCTTAGAAAAAAATCTAGGGACCCCCTCCTTCCTGCCAAATTTTAGCATTTTTTACCCCTGACCCCCCTCTAGATTTTGAAATCTGGACCCCCCCCCCCCTCCCCTCTCAAGAAAATTTGAAGTACTTTTTTCATACTAAATTTTCTTCCAAAAACGCGAATTTTTAACACAAATTCATGTTTTTACATCCTTTTTATACCTAAATATCGCTTTTTATTCAATAAACACAAACTGTAGTATTATCTTATAAAAAAACTATTATTAAACCTTTAATGGTTTAAAAGTATTTTGCTTCGGAAATTGGACATCACCTGACCCCCCTCTAGGTTTCAAAATCTTCCACCCCGGGTCGACCCCCCTAGAAAGCTAGATGGGTTCGACCCCCTAGGACCATACATGGGCACGGGGGGGTTGGGGGGAGTTAAACCCCCCAAATTCTAAGAAGAGGGGTTTAACCCCCCCCCACTCAGAAGTGGGGGGAGAAAAGATTACTCCCCCACCCAATTTCGGAAAAATGAAGAAAAAAATGTTTTTAAAATGACTTTTAACTGACTCCAAACTTAAGTTTTGAGGTCAAAATGAATGTTTTAAGCAATAAAAAGCTCAAAAATGCGATAAAAAGGGCTTTTTGACCTAAAATTAGCGTTTTTACCTATTTGTCCTTCAAAATCGAAAAACGTTATGAAAACTGCACTCCGGAAAAAAACGATATGGCTATTTTGCGTTTCTCAGATTTAACCCGCCCCCTCCTAATTTGGGGTTTAACCCCCCCCCCACTCCGGACCAACTTGCCCATGTATGCCTAGGACCCCCCCCCCCCTAGATTTTGAAATGTCATTTACCCGGAGTAAACAGCCCTCCCTTAGCTTTTTGACTGTGTTCATCTGTGATGTGTGAGCTCCCTTTAAGGAGTAAATACTTTCATTAAATGGGCACAAACAGCTCCCACGACAACGCTCTCTTAGACCACGCAGGGGGAAGGGTTGTAGCGGGGTCTCTAGGCCTAGAGGAACGAAGCGGGTTACCGCCTTAGTGTTGTGGAGCTGCTAGCTTCGACCGGAAGGAAGTGAGGTGGAAAAGCGACCGATCGTCAGCCGTATGAATTATAATCTATTTGCCAGGGACGTAACCAGGGGGGCGGCCGCCCCCCCCCTCGAAACGGTCGGACAGGGGGAAAAATAAGGATAGTTGTTGTGTTGGACGGGGATGGGGGCGCCCCCCCCCCCCCCCCCAAAATGGTCGCCAGCAGTGGCGTGCCCAGGATTTCATTTGGGGGGGTGGCGGCGGTCTGGGGGGGGGGGCTAACCCTGAGGGGGGTCTGGGGGGCGAGAGCCAGCGGGGTCAAGGGGGCAGAGCCCCTTGTAGTGGGTCCGGGGGAAAAATGCCCCCCTGGGGCGAAAATTTTTAATTTAAGGCGCTAAAATACACTAGAAATTTTAATTCCAGATGATAATTAAAACAAAAATTTAAGTTTTTTTATTCCTATCCACTTTAAAACATGTGTTTAAAACGTTAATAAAAGGTTAATAGTGTTTATAGTAGTTTTATTTAACATGTATGCCTTAACTATTGAGCGGAAAAATCGATTGGAATGGAAAAACTGAGATAAATTGTCAATTTAAACTACCCGCGAAGCGGGGAAAATTTGGTTTTTTGACTATTAATATGCTTTTGGAAGGCATCAGGAAAGTTAATATTTAAGAAAAAAAAATTTTCTCTTTTTCAAAATTCATAAAAACGTAAGGGTCCCCCCTTACCGAAAAATCCGGCTTCGCCGGATTTCGGAGGGGGGGGCGGCCGCCCCCCCCCCTCGCCCCCCCCCCCCCGCCTTCCCCCCTGGGCACGCCACTGCGCCAGATAGTAAAATTTGGGGGTTTTCAGAGGCTAAAAATTCAAAATTTTCTAGCGCCTCGCTAATCGCTCGGCGCCAAACTATAAAATAATTTTAGTACCCCAATTGACCCCCGAAACCAAAAAATTTTTCCGCTTTGCTTTACTCAGCGGTCAGTTTCTATAGTATATATACATATATCTTGCTATTTATCTTGCCTAATGCTAATGTTATTTCAAAGTTATAAAATATTTTTTAGTAATAAGTACTACACAGAAAGCAAAACAAACAATCATATTGGTTGATTTATGTACCTCCCACCTCCTAAATTTTCTAGCCGGCTATAGCATTGGCTCGGATTTTTTTCATATAGGTAGGTAGGTAGGTACCCTAAAAAAACATGGAGTCGAGATGCTGCTCATGTGCTTTGGTTTACAATGTGGGTGTAGCAAAGGGGTCTGAAAGATCTCTGAATTCCTTTTTTGTGAAATCCAGGCTCTGCCAATGTGTGCTAATGTAATTTTTAACTAAGAAAACATGTTTTTACCGCTAAAAACATTGGATAATAGGTTATTAGGCTAAAAACAGTGTATTACCTCAGGGACGTAGCCAGGGGGGGGGGGCGGGGGGGGCCCCCCCCCCCCCCCCCCCGAAATGGTCGCCAGATAGTAAAATTTGGGGGTTTTCAGAGGCTAAAAATTCAAAATTTTCTAGCGCCTCGCTAATCGCTCGGCGCCAAACTTTAAAATAATTCTAGTACCCCCCGATGGACCCCCAAAAACCAAAAATTATTTGTTCCGCTTCGCTTCGCTCAGCGGTCACTTTCTATAGTATACATACATATATATCTCGTTATTTATGTTGCCTGATGCTAATGTTATTTCAAAGTTAGTACAATAATTTTTATAAGTAATAAGTTATACACAGAAAGCAAAACAAACAATCATATTGGTTGATTTATGTACCTCTCCCCTCCTAAATTTTCCTGCCGCTTATAGCATTGGCTCGGATTTTTTTCATATAGGTAGGTACCCTAGAAAACATGGAGCCGAGATGCTGCTTATGTGCTTTGGTTTACAATGTGGGTTTAGCCAAGGGGTCTGAAAATAACGTCTCTAAATTCCTTTTTTGTAAAATCCAGGCTCTGCCAATGTGTGCTTATGTAATTTTTAACTAAGAAAACATGTTTTTACCGCTAAAAACATTAGATAATAGGTTATTAGGCCAAAAACAGTGTAATATACAGCTTTATCTACGTTTATCCCTGCTTTTTTAACGTTTTCAAAAATTAAGGGGGGGGGCTCCGCCCCCCCCCCCAAATGAAACTCTGGCTACGTCTTGTATTACCTATACAGTGTTATCTACATTTATCCCTGCTTTTTTAACGTTTTGAAAAATTAAGGGGGGGGGCTCTGCCCCCATCCCCCGAAATTTCAATGAGGGGGGCAGAGTCCCTCCCCGAAAGTTTTTTTTGTACTACAATCCGCCCCTCCCCCAAAATAAAACTCTGGGTACGTCCCTGAGCTATGTATAATTTTAAAGCACTCATACCAATCAATTTTGTCTTTCCGGTCCTTTAATCTTTATAAACCTAGGTAATTCAGTCTTTGTTCATAACCAACAGGTAACAATTTGCATTTATACAACAACCGCCTAGTGAAATTTTGTTGCACTTTTTCCAAAATGTTTATATCTTTTTGTAAATAAGGGTTCCAAACTGCACCAGCGTACTCCAGATGCCTCCACCCCCCCCCCCCCCCAAAATTTTTTTGTACTGACATCCCCCAAAAAAATGATATTTTGATACGTCCCTGGCACGCGGTAAGAGTTGGAATATTGTTAATTTAAACAAAAACCATTCTCATAGGTTATAGTAATAAATGAAACAGTTTAAACTTCTTAAAAAAAAACTTTTTTAATTGAATTGACACTATATCTATGTCTATTTTTATGTTGGATTAGGAACTATTTTTTTACACTTAGTATTACACTTAAGGTTTTATGCTTATTTTGTATGATTCAATATTTTTTATAACAACCTGTAGTTTCGCTTTTGGCTATCATTTTTACCCCACGCCATTTGTTTTTGTTTAATAGAAAACACTTCATTCATATTAAGTTAACATCCGTGTCCATCAAAGTAATAAACCTTTTGTTGTTTAGTTTTCTTTTGAAGGGTTATCAAAGCTAATATATTTTTGGGCGGTAACAACTACAACTAATAATTAAAAAAATAGTGTAGAAATATTAATATTATCAGACCTGTGCACTGCCCCCCGGGGTTAAAACGGGGGGGCGCGGGGGGGCAACTTTTTTGAAACGAGGGGGGGGCGATAAAACGAGGGGGGGGGGCGAGCAGGGGGAAAAAAAAAAAAGAGAGAAAAAAAAGGAAAAAAAAGAGAAAAAAAGAAGGGAAAAGGGAAAAAAGGGACAAAAAAAGCGGAAATAAGGTAAAAATAGGTCTAAAATGGCTTAAAATACATTGAAATAGGCTAAAAAACTGCAAAAAATTCGCGATGATGGCGTCATCATAGGTGAAAAGATGGCGTCATATTTTTAGGGTACTTTTTCATTTTTTGGCGGGGGGGGGGCAATAAAACGGGGGGGGGGGGGCAAATCCTCCAATAAAACGGGGGGGCATTTTCAGACCGTGCACAGGTCTGTATTATAATAATACTAATGTTTTCATTAATAAATTACTCTTTCCCTAAATCCTCTTGGAGGTAGCTTTATAGTCATAATATGCTGTACTTTCCCAATAATGGATGTGAGTTCCATTATGGTACAAGATAATATAAACCGCGACACTCTGAGTAAACGGAAGCCTGTTCAACAAACAAACAAACTTAAGAAATGTAGGCGTATTTTATCTGTTTATATTTTTGTTTAATCTGTTCATACTTCTTTGTTTAGATACCGGGAGTTGAACTGCGGGAATACGGGTATAGGGACGTCGGCGTTGTCCAACGGGGTCAGCAGCGCCATGCAGAAGTCCGCCAACGCCATTCAGCGCCAAAAGCGGATCAGTCGACTACGCCAACTCACGCTCAAAACGGCCACAATGATTGTTATCTGCTACGCCCTCCTCTGGTTGCCCTACAACATGGGCGCCATATGGGGCTACGTGGACAGGACCTCCTGGATGGTGAATCGGAACGTGATTCTGATATTCGAACTCATGTTCATTTTGAACAGCGTCATCAACCCCTTCCTCTACGGAGTCGTGAGCCCCACTTGCTGCTGGGACCAGGGGCGGACTTGGCTGCGCCGAATCGCGCCGTGGCTGCACAAAACGGACACGTCCATTCCGGACCTGGTCGCCCCGGCCCCAGGGAATCAGAAGCGAAAACTGGTGGAAATGAGCCTCATTCCGCTGAAGGGGCTCAACGCCTCGACTCCTCCGCCCGGGCCGGGCCACCCCGCCGGTCCACCGGAGTCGGACACCCAGGGACCGCCGGAGTTAAAGCCGATCATAACGGCGGACCAATTCCTGGTGCACCAATACGTGAACGGGCACGTACCGGTAGCCTGCGACGACCGCGAGGTGGCCGTCCCCATGCTCATACATCACGACGACGAAAGCAGACCGGTCATACTACTATAAAAGGAGAATAGTAATCACTTCTCACGCAAAGGAAAATGGCAATCAACAGCTCTCCGCACGCGCTATACATAGTCGAGGTGAGATAGTGCGGGTGATCTTTTGACATGGCTTCAGCAGACGAATGGAAATGAGTTGGACATTAATTACTCGCAAACTTCGTCAAAGCGTTGAAATGAATCGAAAACGTAGGACCAAAAATTAAGGTTACTTATCACCAGAGAGCCAATGACACATTTCAGTACTGCCGGCGTGCTAATTCCTTAAATACTTTTTTGTCCTTTCTAAAGTATTTTAAAGTACCTTAATCCGGAGTAAAATTATAACGGGTAAAGGCGAATGCCAGAAATAGCTGGAGACGCCAGGGGGCGGTTGTTCAAAGTATAAAAAAATGCTCATCGGCTCAAAAATAATGGTATTACAAGATAAGTATAGACTTAGACTTGGAGAATTACTCGGATAAAAAAAAATTAAGATTGTTTTTTATATATTTTCAGATTTCGTAAAGATACTTTCAAAAAATTTTTTGTATTAAAATTAAATCTTATATACGACAAAAAAGTAAACTTTTTATATAGACAAAAAAGTAAAAGCTAAGTAAACGACAAAAAAGGTTTTCTGGGCGCTTTTTCAGCTTCTGTGCGCTGTTTCATAAATGTTACTAACATTTGATTCTTTGTAAATATTTACAAAGAAATGAAATCCTATGATAAAGCATAGGGATTTTTGCAATTAATATTTATGCAAATTTTTGGTTTTTTATAAGTTTTTCCAAAAGTCTATTGCATTTTCATTTCTTTGTAGCTTTCTACAAAAAAGAAATGGACTTCAACAAAAAAACAGCATGTTGGGAACATTTATGAAACAGCGCCCTGGTAAGCATTTTTCCATAAATTGAATAGGAAAATTAAAAAAGGGCGTTTTTCCGGTATTTTTTTTCAAAAAAAAAACATGAATTCTGCTCATAATTACTGCTTTTAAAAAATAACCATTAATAAAAGACCCATTATTTAAGTAATCCTTGGAAGGGTTTTCAAGAACTACGTTAAACTAAGGGCCCCTTTTAGATAAGGACGCCGTTGAACAACCGTTCCCAGAGCCAGAGATATAAAAATTGATACGTAGAATAAAAATTACTAGTCCTTTGACTTGTTATAGTGTTTAAATTTTTTTAATTTGTTTTAATTACAATCGGGTTTTTTGAGAGTGATCTACTTTATTACTCCGGTTTATGACAATAAAATATATCTGATAATTTTCCAGTTGACTTCTAAAGCATACACTTATGTGTGCCAAAATTTTTAGTACAATGTAATATTGTTTGTTTTTATGTTAAGTTAAATAAATATTTTAAATGACCAGGATTTATAGGCGATTATCGGTAAAGTTTTAAAGGTTAGCGAACAAAAAAAAAACAAAACAAACCACCCTCTTATCTGCTTACATAGGATTGAAACTCCGAGTATAAATATCATAATGAAATCAACGCCAAAAATTAATTTACCATACCGGCATGGTATGGTAATACCGGCATGGTATGGTAAGTTAAAATTTTAAAAATAAATATAATTTTTACATGTCATTTTATTCATCGTTATTACGTCTCTTCTTTGTGAATTTGAGTTTGATCGAACCTTAAGCTTGCCACATGTCTCATAGTTTCTAACTCTGTTTGCTAAAAAAATTATAAAGTATCTACTTGCTGAATTTGTTAATTTTTTTATAAATTTTTATGCTTTTTTTTTATTTTTGTTGTCTGTAACATAATAATCACGACGCACTAAATGTACAAAACGGTTAAATAGAATGTATAGTGATAAAATCTGTATTTTTAAAATAAACAATAAATTTAAATATCTGTAAATGAAACATAAATAATATTTCTGCATGTTTTCCCAGTTACTTTTAAGATCAAATAACATAAACCTCCTTTTTTTAAGATTTGCGTTTCAAAAAGCGTCGTTTTCGCGTCACGTCCTCATAGAAGTTCACCTTAAACAGATAAAACATGATAAAGAATGGGTGATATCTACTGCCGTTGAAATCGAGAGAGCTTAGAGCCTAAACCTACACTGTAAATCAATATGCGATCACAATCACAATAGTATAAATTATTTGAGCAAGTTTTTTACACACCTTTTAATTTGATTTGTAAATTTGATTTAGCAGCTTCTTTTAGTTTATATTTGGCGGTGTTAGTTTTACGATATTTCTAATGATTTACTGATAATGATTCATAAAACTTTTGAGTGGGTTCGTGCTGATAGGTTCGTCTGCTTTGGCGGGAAAACTGAACCGGGTCTAATATTTAATATCGTCATTGGCATACGTTCCGTAATTTTTTTACAAGTTTCATTCAAAAACTCTTATGTAGGCGAAATACAAACAAAAATACAATTTTTTTGTTTCAGAAATGTCTTTTTCATATTTATTTGACGATATAAAGATTTTGGAGTCGGTTCAGTTTTCCCGCCAAAACAAACAGAGTTTTTTGGAATTTTTTGGGAAGTTTTTTAGAACAGAGTTTTTTTTTGTAAAGGAAATTTTGCGTACGCCGTAAACGAGTTGTTGCCTACTTGTTGCAGAGATTTGTTTGGCCAGAAAGGTTATGATAAAGAAAACAAAAGTGAATATGCGTTGGTATGTTTACCGCCCGCACGTAGTCTAGTCCAAAATGTTACTTTCGTAGCTAGGTAGCAAAATGTCATAAAAATAAAAAATGTCCACCATTTCGGTTTCACATTTCCAAAAAAAACGTTACAAAAATTAGAGCTTTAGAAAAAACTCCGTTTTCAATGGCTAAAAGTCCGGAACTTGATATTAAGGCCAAAGATCAATCACTATAAAAAAAGACTGTGTTGCAGTTGTGTAATAAATAAAAATTGAAGATTATTTAATAACCAATCAAAACAATGCGGTTTATTATCATTTATAATAGCCATGATTTTTATAAATAACTCGGAGATGTTCCTACCCTCCATTATCGTGCTCCGGCCAATTAAAACGGAGAGAGCTCGGCTTCTTAAATGAACGATTTCAGGGGCTCACCTTCAAAAGAGTCCTGAAAAAAATCGCAGCTGGCACAAAAGAGTCCTGGAGAAAATGCGTTCATGCGCCCAAGCTCTGCGAGCGCTGAGGTCAGCACAAAAGAGTCCTGGCATAAAATCAATATTTCACAGCTGACATACAATGTTCACACCTCAGCTGTCTTGAACACACGTCAACACTATGACGTATTTCAACACGTTACTCTGACACAATGAGTCAGTCAAAAACGTCGCAAAATAATCGTGCCATAGATGTTTTTTGGAGGGGTCCACCCCTCCTAGAGCCAAAATTTTGGACCCCCCCCTAGAAAAAATCTAGGGGGGACCGCCCCTTCCCCCCCCCCAAAAGTTCGAGAGCGGTCCGGCCTGACCCTCCTAGCGAGGCTGACCCGCCCCTCCCTCTCCTGATCAATTTGGAAGTATATTTTTTTATTTACTGTCAAAAATACGGTTTTTTAATTAAAAATACTGTGTTTAAATACACTTTTTAGGTCTAAATAGGCTGTTTTAAAATTCAATATTAGACCTAAAAACACTTAAATTATTGATTTTAAAAAACTTTGTTAAAAAATCGGACCCCCCCCCCTAAATTTGAAATCTCGTACACGGAGTCAGTGGCGTGCCCAGGATTTCATTTGGGGGGGTTAAATACTAACCCTGAAGGGGGGTCTGGGGGCGCTCCCCCCAAAAGGCCCCCAATATGAGGCAAGAGCTCCCCAGCGGTGAGAGGGGCAGAGCCCCTTGTCAGGGTGGCAAGGGGGGCAAAAGGCCCCCGGGGGAGAAAATTTTTAATTTAAGGCGCTAAAATACAATAGAAATTTAAATTCCAGATGATACTTATTACAAATTTTAAGGTTTTTTTTATACCTATACATTTAAACCATGTGTTAGTAGTTTTATTAAACATGTATGCCTTAACTACTGAACGGGATAATTGATTTGAAATCGAAAAACTACGATAAATTGCCAACTTAAACTACCCGCGTAGCGGAAAAATTTGGTTTTTTTGACTATTAATATGCTTTTAGAAGGCATCAGAAAGGTTTCTGTATTAATATTAAAGAAAAAATTTTTCTCTCCCAAAATTTAAAAAAACGTGTGGGTCCCCCCTTACGAAAAAAGCCGGCTTCGCCGTATTTCGGGGGGGGGGCGGCCGCCCGCCCCCTTGGGCACGCCACTGCACGGGGTGGAGCCCCCTTAAACAGCCAGTGGGGTCCGGACCCCCTGAACCCCCCCCCCCCCTAAAAAATTTTGGCCTTCCACCTGGGGGTGGACCCGACCAAAAACATCTATGCTCGTAACTGTGACTCTTTTAATATCTAAACACACAAATAATCTAAACAAAATGAGTCAGAGTCACGTTGATTTTATACTGAATGTGACTTTTTGTGTCAGAGTACCAACGAACAGTAAATTAAAAAAAAATTTTGCTGAAAATTCCTTTTTTTTTTAAGTTGCTATTTGTTTTGGGAAAACAAATGTTTATTCCAATAATTACGGTTTTCAATCCTTTCATCAGCGGACTGGAGAAAAATAACAAGTTGTAAAACTGCAACGGAGGCATGCTTAGAAACACCTATGAGGAGGCAAGTAAAGCTACCCCAAAAAACAACCTCAAATGTTTGTAGGAGGCAGAAAAAAACACTTTGATTTGAAGTCAGATAAAACTTCTTTGTGATCAGCTTTAATTTTTCTAAAAGCAGGTAGAAAGTAGTTATATTTAAAGAGGCAGATATACTCAGGAAAAGGTCATCAAGTTAGAGTGATGGTTAGGAGCCAAGATACGACTTTCGCCAGTATCATAAATTTCTTATTTTTTTAACGTTCGCTTATATTTTTTACCTCTTGTTGTTTCTATTTTAAATGCACGTATTTGCGTGTCACCTGTTAAAAATTGATTTTATGCCAGGATTCTTTTGTGCCGACCTCAGCGTTGTCTGCTACTTTGGGCGCAT
>JASAMX010019684.1:0-10946 GCA_030248175.1 Microlaimidae sp. YZB2_3 | reverse complement strand
TGCTCTATAACTCGCTATTTTTTCTTTCGTTAATTCAAAATTAAGAAACTTTTGAATTTTTTTATTTGATTAGCAAAACTAAAAACCAGCCGTAATAACTTCTAAGTGATACAATGTTTGCCGTTTATTTTTTTTGCAATGTTTTTGTTATGGTTTTTTTTAATAAAATTTATAGCAGCATTTAAATAACAAAAATGCGTAAAATAAGAAATCTTGATACAAGCTTGATAAAAAGAGAAAACCAGTCTGACTGAGCGATTTTATTTGTAAGTCTAATTATTAATATTATAATATTTTTTTTCAAAAGTCAAAGCAGAGCTTCGAAGAAAAGTCTAATAATAAATGAAAAAAAAAACATGAAACCAAAAATATATAACATAAGTCATATAATTCGGATAAAACTGCAAAAAAGTTTGAAAAGCCAGCTGCCAAAAAAAAGATTAAGTTGCCAACAAAATGCAAAAAAATTTTTGTCCCTATTCTCAGTCGAAATATAAAGAACAAGTGGTTTAAATACGGTTTGGGCGGAGGAGAAATCGTTGCTGACCACGATGTTCATTGCTGTTTGACATGGGGAGAAAGTAAAAATTTCCCTCTACCTCTTTTATTCTTTTTCAGCTTAACAAATCGGTGGAAACAAACGTATTCTGGAAATACATTTCTAGTTAATGCACTTAAATTTAAATGGTGTTCTTGCCTTAACGTCTCAGGTTAACACGAGATGAATTAAAAAAAAAAATTTACACAAATATCTCGGATGCTCAGGGGAATATTTGACGCAGTTTCGGGAAATCGTTTTGTTCTGGATTTTTGGAAAATCTCAATTCCAGCTCCGCCCATCATTAAAAATAAGAAAAATGCAATTATATACTTTTTAACTTAACAATATACCAAAAAAATTCAGTTTAAGATTTAAAAATACAATAAAATTTGTGGAGCTGATTTGTTTCGATTTTTGAATGCTATAACAAGTTAAAGGCCGAGTTTTATTAAGGCGACTTTTAATTTAAACAAATACTTTGACGTGTGCACATTTGCTTACGTAATAAATAGAACACTGTAAGAAAAAAAGTCGCCTTATTTTAAATCCAAATTTTTCAATTTTTTTTTGACTTAGAACATGATAATTGGTTTTAAATAAGTCGTTTATACGGCGGTAATGCTTTGTTTTATACAAAAATAATCATAAATTACAAAATTTAATGCACAATTCGATAATTCATTTTTGACAAAATTTTTTCATCGCGACGGTGACGCTTGCGTTATACTTTTTTGGTATCATTTTTACGACGGGCTACTGTAATAATACCGTGGTGTTTACACCTGGTTACTCTTATCTAAAAGCCTAATTCACTTTGTGGGAAATTTATGTTAATTGTTTTATTAATGATTAAAAAACGCAAACGAAAATCTTTTATACCTATTGTTTTTATTGGATTTTGTTTTTCTGAAAATTTCACAAAATCTGTTATTAATTTAACAGGTTTTAAGAAAATTGTTTCAGTCTTTTTCTGGCATTTAAGTTTTAGACTTATGTAGCTTTATACTTATTCCATTTAATATAAGGCTTTTTTTCAAAACTTTGTTTTGGCTTTTTTGTTACAATTTCCGCCTTTTTAACGCATTTAATTCAATGTCATTTATTAAAAGATATAAAACATTAAAAAAGTTACTCATTTTAAAAGAAACGTCATGGTTTCCTTTTATATCAACACAATTATTTATATTCAAAATGTAAAAATTTTAAACAGTATACTATTTACTATACAACAATTAAGTCTGAGTAACCTAGTAAAATTGTATAGAACATGGAAAAACCATTTACAATGGTGTGGTTATGTTGTTTAAAAATAAACCATCAATCCAGAAAAATCAAGCAAAAAACACAAGTCCAAATAAAGCTAATTCCCCAAAAAGTGGTTGATTCAGGTATTACTAAAAAAATTGAAATTATTTTTAACTCGTTCTCAAAATGATTTAAAATACTCCAAGGGCGTGATATACCTACCATAGTGCTTTGAAAAAAAAACTCGTAGAAAAACACACTATTTTATATGGTCCTTTCCGGTTCCATACAATTTTACGAGATTACCCAGACTTAATTGTTGTATAGTATACTGCTTAAAATTACATTGAAATTTTGGATATTAAAATAAACCATGACGTTTCTTTTAAAATGAGTAACTTTTTTAATGTTTTATATCTTTAATAAATGACATTGAATTCAATGCATTAAAAGGCGGAAATTCTAGCAAAAGTCAAAACAAAGTTTTGAAAAAAAGCCTTATATTAAATGGAATAGTATAAAGCTACATAAGTCTAAAAACTAAATGCCAGAAAAGACTGGAACAAGTCTCTTTAAAACCTGTAAATTAATGACAGATTTTGTGAAATTTTCAGAAAAACAAAACCCGATAAAAACAATAGGTGTAAAAGCTTTATTTTGCGTTTTTTAACCATTAATAAAACTTAACATAAATTTCCCACAAAGTGAATAAGCTTTAACATGAGTTAACCAGCTGTAAATACCACGGTATTAGTTAAGTCACACGTCGTCAAAATGATAAAAAAAAAGTATAACGCAAGCGTCACAGTCACGATGAAAAATTTTTGTCAAAATAAATTATCGCATTGTGCATTAAATTTTGTAATTTATCATGATTTTTGTATAAAGCAAAACATACCGCCATATTAACGACTTTTTAAAACCAAATATCATGTTCTAAGTTCGAAAAAAATTGAAAAATTCGGATTTAATATAAGGCGACTTTTTCTTTAATGTTTCTATTTATTACATAAAACAAATTAGCTGTCAAAGTATTTGTTAAATTAAAAGTCGCCTTAAATTAAAACTCGCCGAAAAGTTTTTAACTTGTTATAGCCGTCCAAAAATCGAAACAAATACACTCCACAAATTTTATTGTATTTTAAAATGTTAAACTGAATTTTTTTAGTATATTGTTAAGTTAAAAAAGTATATAATTGCATTTCTTATTTTCTAATGATGGGCGGAGCTGGAATTGAGATTTTCCAAAAATCCAGAACAGGAACTCCAAATTTTGCCCGAAACATCCGGAACTGCCCATCAATATTAATTTCCCCCGTATGAGCATGCCGAGTATTTGTGTAAATTTTTTAAATTCATCTCGTGTTAACCTGAGACGAAATATTTAAGGCAAGGTACATTTAAATTTAAGTGCATTAACTAAATATATTTAAATACGTTTGTTCACGAAGTTGTTGAGCTGAAAAATAAAGATTAAGGAACATTTTCTTCTCCATGTAGAACAGCAAGAATGAACATGGAAAGCTTGAGCAACTTTAAACCTGTGCTCACCAAACCGTATTTAAACCACTTTGTTCTTTATATTTCAACTGACAATGACAAACGGTATTTTTGCATTTTTGTTGGCAACTTAATCTTTTTTGGCAGCTGGCTTTTGAACTTTTTGCAGTTTTATCAAAATTATATGACTTATGTTATATATTTTTGGTTTCATGTTTTTTTTTTCATTTATTATTAGACTTTTCTTCGAAGCTCTGCTTTGACTTTTGAAAAAATATTATAATATTAATAATTGAAACTACAATAAATGGCTAAGTAAGACGTCTCTTTATCAAGCTTGTATCAAGATTTCTTATTTTACGCATTGTTATTTAAATGCTGCTATAAATTTTATTAAAAAAAAACCATAACAAAAACATTGCAAAAAAAAATAAACAGCAAACTTAACATTGTATCACTTAAAACATACGGCTGGTTTTTAGTTGCTCATCGAATAAAAAAATATAAAAGCTATTAATATTAAATTAAGCAAAAGAAAAAAATCACGAGTATTTTATAGTAATTATAAGCGTTTATAATTACGAACGAACTAATCGGTTGTTACGAATATAAGTGAATATTTTTGTTTTGATTAATGAGCCGATCACAAAATCTTTTTTGCATGGAACATTTTACACAATGGTGGTGGTATTTTTGCCCACAGCGGTTCATAAACTCTATCGTGGTAAACATTTTTTGTGCCAAAAGTCATACCGTAGTAAGAATGACATTTTTTTAAATTTTCATTCTCACCATACTATGACTGCGGTGGGAAGTGGTGGATATTACGATGAATTTCGACGCGGTCAGACGAAAATACCCTACCGGTGTGGCGAATATTACACCATGGAAGCATGGAAAAAAGATTACAAGAATGGATGGATTGAATAACAACAAAACCCAGTCGTAATTTTTCTATAGCAGCAAGACTTGGACCAAAAGCAAAACAGTTGCCTAAAAATTTTAAAAGTTTTAAATTCGCTTAGCTTTAAAAAGTGTAACAATGGATTTGATTTTTGACATGCTTAGAAAATAATTATTAAAATGTAGTATTTGGCGTAAATTTTCAATGCTCGCCTAATCAACAGCAAAACGATATTTTCAGTAAATTTATCATAACATTAAATAATGTATGACCCGCCAAGGCAACACCGTGATTTTGTTTTGCATAAATTGAATGTTTTTCATTATCTGTTTGGTCTAGTTCCTATACTAAGATAATAATCTTACGTAATAACAAAATCACTATGGCGCCGTGGCGGGTCATAAAAGAGTTATGCGTGAGAGTTAATTGTGGTATGATTTGCATCAGATAACGAAAGACAAAAGTATTTTTAAACAAAATAGATCAGCCCAGGTGTTTAAAACATGGAACAAGTTTTTGTTATTGACAGGTTTTAGCTTTAAACATAATATAACACAAAACTAATCAATTAATTTTTAGCTGTAGGTAAAGGTAGGTACCGTACCTTTACCTACAGCTAAAAGTTAATTCATTAGTTTTGTGTTAAATGGTACCTAATAATGGTTCTTTTTAGTATTGTATACTTTAATATTTTTATTCTATCGCATTTTAGTTTTTTTTTTACTAGGATACCACATTTCTATTAAATAGAAATGTTAACTGAATAACAAGTTTTTATTTAATTTTTTGAAAAAATATTAAACCAATAAGCTTTTTCACTCCATTTTTTGCATAATGACAAAAAAAACTAAGTGGACAGGGTAGGAAAAGGGGTGAGTGTAGGTGTACCTACAGGTTTATTTCTTTTTCCACCCAAATATTAAAAAAAAAACGACCGCCAATATCTGAACTAGTGATGTTTCCCGGAGCTACGAGCTCCGGAGCGGAGCTCTGCTTTTAGGAGCTTTAGAGCAACCGCGGAGCTCCGCCCTATTTTTATACTAAGTTCTAATTAAAGAGTAATAGCATTTAATTTTTTGTCAAAATTTTTTTGTAAACTAAATTTTTTTCGAAAACTTATTTAATACAATAAAAATAGTCCTACAAATACTGCTAGAGTCGCATAAAATGTATTTCAAGCTTAAATAAGCTTCAAATCGCTTATTTAAAGGGCGGAGCTCCGAGCTCCCTCCGCTTTATGGATTTTATTTAAAAAATACTTAATTTTTACTTAAATATACCAAATATACCAAAAATCGGCGTCTTTGAACCAAATTTATGAAAAAAATTAAAAATTAAATTTTGTTTTGGAGTTACGCCCTTTTGTCATATAAAATATCGCTTTGGAGTTACGCCAACCTCTCAGGAGGACCGCGATTTTTAGTATATGTTCTTTGGACTTTGGGAACAAACGTGGCAGTCATAACTCCATTTCGCCAAAAATGGAGTTACGCCCTTTTGTCATAGCAGCGACGGTATTTTCTTTTTAAGAAAAAAGCTACATAAGGAGCAGTCTTTTAAATAATTGGGTTTGTGATTGGTCACTCTCAAATTTGGAAACCGTTTTCTGTGTTTCAAACTCCAAAGATTTGTTTAATTTCTTATATTTAAATTTTTTTCAAATCCAAACTTGCATGGAACATAAATTACAAGTTGAAAATCGTGGCGCAATGGAAGAATTGTTTTTGTTAAGATATTATTTTTTACGAATTTCATCAAGCATTACTTACTTTTACTTCCATATCTTAAATCGATGATGCAAAATGATATACAGTAAAAGTAGATCATTTTACAAACAAATCAATTCAACTAAATGGTGAATATGGGTTTGGCCACAGAACTTGTTTTAATCTGCACATCAGCGTGAGCTTCAAATCGAATGGGGTCCCTCAGACCAAGTTTTTCTTTTACCACTGTCCTAAAAAGCATAGAGCTGATCTATGTAATGGACAATGGGAGCAAGGAGGAGGTCTAGAATCAATAAATAACCCACCTTATCTTGCCCCCTATATTGACTTAAAGTACCTGGCACTGGCCCCGGGGTAGGAGCGGGGGGGGGGGTAAGGGGGGGGGGCAAGGGAGGGGGGAAAGAAAGAAAAGGAGAAAAAAAGGAGGAAAAGAGAAAAGAAGGGAAAGGGAAAAAAGGAGAATAAAAAGCGGAACGCGGCTGCTAATTTTTAGGGTCTTCTTTGCGGGGGGGGGGGCACAGAAAAGGGGGGCGGCGGCGGGGGGGGGCAAATGTTGGGCTTTACGATAAAAAGGCAAGATATAGACGCATTAGTGAGCAAAAAAGTACATTGTTTGTTGTATTCCCCTTAATATCTTTCAAATTTTGGAATTTTTAATTTGCTTTAGATTTTGTAGCAACTTTACATTTAAAACACGCTTGAGCATCTTGGGGGGATACAAGGCTATATCGAACGAAACATTTTTGGAATGATACAATTAAGCCTGTATCCAAGAGGGAATTAAGGAATTAATCAAATTTAAATTTCTTGAGGGCATACAATTTTGTGTAATTTTCAACTTTTGCTTTTTCTAAAAATATATATTATATATATAATTAAATATTTAAAAAAAAAAATACTAATTATTAAATATATATATATAATTACTCTGCAATTTATTTATAAGATTACTTGGGATTTATTGCTAAGCTATGTCAAATGCAAATAAAGAACAATTTAAGATCATAAAATCTCTTATTTTTAAAACATACAATACATAAATCACCTAAATTTCAGGTTTTCTCGTCATTTTAAATTTTTAAAAAAATAAGCCTAAAAAATTGGTCTTACGATTTGGTCACATTTCTGCATATGGGCCCTGGAGCGCATTTCAGCCATGTTTTTTCTCATTTTTTTAAAAAGAGTAAAGAACCTAATTTTAGTTTAAAAAAACTTATGTTTACATAATACTAAATATTTTATTGCTAAAAATAATTTTTTAACAAAACTTAAGATTAGAGGGGGTGTGACATCTTTTAAAAAACATTTTTTTGATTTTCTAAAAAAAGGATAAACGTTTCTGTGCCCGCCCATGTATAGTTGGTGACAAATGGTACGGTAGAATTTTTGGTCTAATACAAACTATTTTTATTTAAACTATAGTCGTTGCTGTAAAACCCATTTTTAGAAAAATTTCAAGCGACAAGTTTTTTCAATCTAGGCTTCTCCAAAATTGTTTTTACCTAAACATGATCAGGCCTGAAAATAATTTTTGTTGTTATTATTATTGAATTACCTGAAATAATTATTTAAAAGATTGGAAGCGAAGCATCGTCGTTTCTTCGAGAATAGTAAAACTATGTTACGTCTTTAAAACGACAGTATAAGTAGAAACATACCCTATATATTTATTTGGTTCATGAGCATCTTTGTCTTTTAACCATAAAGAAATCTAAAAAAACCAATTAATTTTGAATTAAAACATCAAGCGAAAGGATCAGTACTACATTTATTTTTTGTAAACTTAAGGCCATGTTAAATGCAGCTTTTGAAAACCGACAATGTTTTCCTTTTTCTGGTACAGTTAACATGTATATGTATAGTGTGTACAGATGGTTATATAAGTGTTATGGGACTAGCTTTGCTGCTCTGCAGATTTTGTAAATGTGTACTTTGTAAATATTTTAAAAAATAATTTTTAGTACGCAAAACCTAATCTCAATGGCAATTGGGAGGGGAAAATTAGCCCTCAGAGCTTTTAGAAGGGTAGGTTGTAGTGATGAGCGGCTCCGAGTTCTGGATGTTCCGGGCAAAATTTGGAGTTCCGGTTCCTGTTCCGGATTTTTTGAAAATCTCAATTCCGGTTCTGGTTTCGGTTTCGATGTTCTGGGGATTTCGCAGTTTTCCGGGCAAATTTGGAATTCTGGTTCCGGTTCCTGTTCCGGATTTTTCGAAAATCTCAATTCCGGTTCCGGGGTTTCCGCAGTTTCGCCCATCACTAGTAGGTTCAGGTTGGTACTAGTCTATGCTCTCCAGGCTGGTTGTAGTTAGCACCCCCACTCCGAACCAACTTGCCCATGTGATTCTTACAGACCCAGATTCCACTTTTGTCTGAATTTAACATTGACACTTTTATTAGATTATTACTTACGTTTCTTCACCGAACATCCAGGGTGTATTTTAAAAAAATGTAGTACTGATCCTTTCGCTTGATGTTTTAATTCAAAATTAATTGGTTTTTTTAGATTTCTTTATGGTTAAAAGACAAAGATGCTCATGAACCAAATAAATATATAGGGTATGTTTCTACTTATACTGTCGTTTTAAAGACGTAACATAGTTTTACTATTCTCGAAGAAACGACGATGCTTCGCTTCCAATCTTTTAAATAATTATTTCAGGTAATTCAATAATAATAACAAAAAAAATTATTTTCAGGCCTGATCATGTTTAGGTAAAAACAATTTTGGAGAAGCCTAGATTGAAAAAACTTGTCGCTTGAAATTTTTCTAAAAATGGGTTTTACAGCAACGACTATAGTTTATATAAAAATAGTTTGTATTAGACCGAAAATTCTACCGTACCATTTGTCACCAACTATACATGGGCGGGCACAGAAACGTTTATCCTTTTTTTAGAAAATCAAAAAAAATGTTTTTTAAAAGATATCACACCCCCTCTAATCTTAAGTTTTGTTAAAAAATTATTTTTAGCAATAAAATATTTAGTATTATGTAAACATAAGTTTTTTTAAACTAAAATTAGGTTTTTTACTCTTTTTAAAAAAATGAGAAAAAACATGGCTGAAATGCGCTCCAGGGCCCATATGCAGAAATGTGACCAAATCGTAAGACCAATTTTTTAGGCTTATTTTTTTAAAAATTTAAAATGACGAGAAAACCTGAAATTTAGGTGATTTATGTATTGTATGTTTTAAAAATAAGAGATTTTATGATCTTAAATTGTTCTTTATTTGCATTTGACATAGCTTTAAATAAATTGCAGAGTAAGTTATATATATATATTTAAATAAATTGCAGAGATAAATTATATATATATATATATATATATATATATATATATATATATATATATATATATATATATATATATATATATATATATATATATTTAGAAAAAAGCAAAAGTTGAAAATTACACAAAATTGTATGCCCTCAAGAAATTTAAATTTGATTAATTCCTTAATTCCCTCTTGGATACAGGCTTAATTGTATCATTCCAAAAATGTTTCGTTCGATATAGCCTTGTATCCCCCCAAGATGCTCAAGCGTGTTTTAAATGTAACGTTGCTACAAAATCTAAAGCAAATTAAAAATTCCAAAATTTGAAAGATATTAAGGGGAATACAACAAACAATGTACTTTTTTGCTCACTAATGCGTCTATATCTTGTTTTTATCGTAAAGCCCAAATTAGCAGCTTAATCTTAGCTTCATACTTTCAGACCTGTGCACGGTCTGAAAATGCCCCCCCCCCGTTTTATTGGAGGATTTGCCCCCCCCCGTTTTATTGCCCCCCCCCCGCCAAAAAATGAAGTACCCAAAATAAGACGCAATTTTTGACCTATGATGACGCCATAATCGCGAAATTATTGCAGTTTTCAGCCTTTTTCGATGTATTTTAAGCCATTGTAGACCTATTTTTACCTTATTTCCGCTTTTTTTGTCCCTTTTTTCCCTTTCCCTTCTTCTTTTTCTCCTTTTTTTCTCTTTTTTTCTTTCCCCCCCGCTTGCCCCCCACCATTTTATTGCCCCCCCCCGTTTCAAAAAAGTTGCCCCCCCGTGCCCCCCCCCCGTTTTGGATTTGCCCCTGTTTTAACCCCGGGGGGGCAGCGCACAGGTCTGTACTTCGAGTCAATATAGGGGGCAAGATAAGGTGGGTTATTTATTGATTCTAGACCTCTTCTCCTTGCTCCCACTGTCTAAAAAGAGCAATACGTAACTGAACGAAGTACAACGACAAATTACGTATTGCTCGACGGATTTGGTAAAAATGATTAGTTTTCATAACAAATTCTGATGTCGCGGCGAGACCGCGGACCCAAAATTTTGTAATGCTAGGTGGGTCCATTATTAAGAATTCAAAAAAAAAAATTCAATATTTTAATCATTTTGATTACAACTTTAACACAAGCAATAAAAGCAACATTGTAATTCTTGTTTGGATAAAATTAATCTGCGTAACACGACGAGTTCATAACGCAACAAATTTTCGGGATTTTGTTATTTTTAACGAAACAAAATTTGTGACACAACGATATTCAATTTATTAAACACTGGTGAACTCCTTGCCTTAATATTTTGTATGTTATTGCTTGTGGTATTTTACGGAAATTTATCGGTTAATTTTCAAAATTAATTTTTACATTTATTATAATAATTCCAGAGTCTGTCAGGTAGCGCCGATTTAAAAACTTTAATAAACACATTTAGTGATTTCGTATTAAAATAGCTTGGCATGTTTGAAAAAAAGCTGAGACTACAAATTTCAATTTAATTTTAATGTATAGTAATTTATTAACAGCAATCTCGTGCGATTTTTTAAATATTGCTTAAAAACACATAGTATTTTTAACTTACATTTTGCTATGTGAAAAGTCAAAAGTGTTTGTTCCAGTAACCAGAATTGTTTGTTTTTTTTTATCAAATCAAAAGTCAAATCAATCAAAAGTGTTTGTTTTGTTTTTTATGTTTTGTCACTTATCTAGAGTGATTTCCGGTTTAGAACAATACGTAACTGAACGAGGATAA
>JASAMX010019683.1:0-48937 GCA_030248175.1 Microlaimidae sp. YZB2_3 | reverse complement strand
TTTCTGTTAAACATTAATATGTAAATAAAAGCTTTAGTGACAGTTACAATCATGGTATCAAATAAAGCTATAAAGACAACCGTTTTTATTCTAAAGTTTATACCACAGTTTTGGTGTTAAAAAAGTGGCTTAAGTACAAAAAACCACTTTTAGACGTTTTCAGAGCGTCGTATCTTTTGAACCGTCACGAATTTTTTTTGTTGAAAACAGTAAGGTTTTAAGGATTCCCACTTTTAAGTTACACTGGTAAACTTCCACAAAAAATAGTTTTGGACTAATTTGTTCAAGATAAAACAAAATTTTTTTAACTAGTAAGTCTGGTAAGCTATACGAATAATAACCGCGGTCACAGCAAGCCTCAATTTTTTATTAATATATTTTTTAAAAATTGGCTTTGAGAAATCCATTAAATACACAATTTTTTGAGAAGTTTTGTGAAAACTGCTCGGTAATTACGTTAAAAAAAATTCCGTTATGTTGATGTTATAAAATGCGACCCAATTTTAATGTGAGTTATAAGTAAAACTAAAGAATGAAAGTGCAAGGTGTGGCAAGTCAGTTCATAAGGCATTAAATTAAGAAATTGCAGGTTAAAGTTCTGTAGCACCAATTTTTGCGTCAAAAGCTAAAATTCGATGATTGTTTCGCATTTTTTTGCAAAAAACTTCTTTTATTCGGCCTCTTATTTCGGTACGTCACACGCTTATCTAAGAATTTATATTCTTAGGGCTGCAAAAAGTTTTTTTGATTACTTGAGTTTATATATTGCAGTTTTTGAAGCTAATTTTGCGTTTTTTTATTAAACAAATAAAATATTTGCTTGTCTTTTATATATTTGCGGGATAAAAATATGCTATCGAAAATTTCATAAAAAGAATTTTAAAATGTCTTTTTACTTAGCATACTTTGATATTTTTTCCTAAAAAAACATTTTCCCATATTATATTTTTGATTGTTATGTTTGTAAAAAACTTTTGTTCTTTGGATGTTTATTTAGCTTTCAATGGACGAAAATTTGCTAAAAAGGATTTTTTAGTTGCAGGGTCTTTGCAGCCGAATAAGTAGGTAACTTGAAGCCGTCTAAAAATATTGAAACCTTGCAGCCCGTAAATCTAAAGCTAAATAAAAAAAATTCGATTGGACTTAAGTTTAAGCTTAGGCTTAAGCTTAGATACAAAATTTACGACTTACCGCTCCAGCAACTCTTATTTTATTTTCAGTTTTATTTTCCAGCTTTAAGGCCTGGTTCACATCGGAGTGACAAGTGGAAGTGACAAGTGACAACGCGTTCAATTCGCAGCGAAAAGTGACAGTGTAACGGTGTAAACGCGCGCGGAACGCGTGGTTTCTTGTCACCTTGGTAGGTATAAATTCCTCGGCTCTAAGACCTCATTAAATAAATAAATAAATTTATTTTGTCATGTAAATACATAGACAGGAAAGACACAAAAGCTTTTAAAGATTACAGCACTGAAATTTGCATCTACCTATATAAACATTGAACATAAAAGGAAACTACTAAAAAAAAACAGAAACCACAGGAACCACAGCAATAATCCACCAAAAATGATCAAGACCAACTGTCAAACTATATTGTCAGTAGGATTCCGGACTCCACTGACAGAACAGCTCACACAACCAGCCTTAATCATAATTATTGGTTACTGCAGAAAAAAATAAAATTGTTGAATATAAAGATCTAGTACACATTATAAAATACATTCTCATGAAATAATTCATGTAAATTACAAAAACCACGTAAGTTACTACAAAACATTTGTCTGGTTTGCTCACAAAAATTGGTGCTTAAATCATTCCAAAGCTGAATTGATTGTCGAAGTGCAGAAAAATTAGTTCTCATAAAATGTTTTTGGGACAACAAATATTCAAAATTATTATTACGCAACCGATCAGATCTTCTGAGATTTTGTTCATTAACAAGAAAAAGGTCTAATTCAGGTAAGCTTCTAAGTCTATGGTGGTAGCAATAAATTAATCTTGAACGGAAGCTAGCAGCAAGTAAACCAACTGATGAACACCCACTTTTTCTTTGCAAAGCCAGGAAAGGAGATTGATAGTCATTGTAAATCATTCTCAGAGCAGAAAAAAGGGATTTTTCAAGTTTGATGCGATCTTTTAAAAAAATTGGGTAGTAGACAGCCAAACCATAAGACATTGATGGAATTGTATTACTAAAAAATATTTTGTTTAAAATGTGGGAATTGATATTTTTGCCCAAAGTTTTGACCAACACACCAGTAGATTTACGCGAATATTGCGCTTTTTACTTCAACATGTCTGCTCCAAGATAAGCGCTCGTCAACAAATAAACCCAAATATTTATAATTTTTAACTCTTTGAATGATTTGATTGCCCAGCTGAAGATTGTTGTTTAGGTTTATTTCCTGATTTGCCAGCGATAAAACCAGATATTTTGTTTTACTAATGCTAACAGTAAGATAACAATTTAAGAAGTATTCATTAATAAGTCTTATATCGTTATTTAAAACAATTTCGTCATCATTAGTAATTATTGGTTAAATTAAACATAGATCATCTGCATACAATATAATATTAGATTGAGGAGATAGCACGACTGAATCTAGGCTATTACAGTATGCAATATACAATAGCGGTCCCAGTTTTGAGCCTTGCGGCACTCCGCTTTTAACTTGCCTGCTTTGAGATAATGCAGCTTCAACTTTAACCTTAAAGGTACGCCCATGAAGATATGAATTTATGTATTTTAAAAGACTGTTGCAGACTCCAAACTTATCTTTTAAGCATTTTAGTAGATTTTGATGAGGAACAGAGTCAAATGCCTTGCTTATATCGAAAAATACAGCTAAAACTTTTGTTGGTGAACTTTTGGCACGACAAAATTCAAAACCGTTGCAAATCTACTGTTCAAATATAATCAAGGCGTCAACGGTATTTGGACATTTTCTAATTTTCATTCACACCGTAGTGACGAGTAATAAGTGACTACAAATTCACAATGCAACAACAAGTGACTATGTGATGGGGAATGCGTTTTTACTTGTATATTAATTTGTCAATCCGATGCGAACCGTGAACTAGACTTAGTTTCTCTGGTTTTGGCCACTCGGATTGCTCCATCAGCGAATCAAGCACGGAAAACTGCGATTTTTAGGTAAAAACGCGCGTCTTAAATGCGGAAAAAAAGCGCACCAGTGAAGCTCAATGTTAAACTGCTGCTGCCCTCCTGACTTCGGGGTTTCCTGATACTCTGAGCAGCGAGACGCGATATACACTCCGCGTCTAAGCAGCGATTACACTCGTGAAGGATTAAGTCTTAGTTTATTATTTCGCAAGTTCAAAGAAGGAAATTCGTATAATAAACTATTTCAAGCGTATTAAAAATAAAGCGTTGCATAATAGCGAAAAATTATTCATTTTATATGGTGTAGCGAAAAGTTTTGACTTCACTTATTGAAATGGATATTGTTGTAGTTTTAAAATATGTTATTTTTTAATCAAAATTTCTCGTGGATTTATTGAAAATGGAATTTTCAAATCCGCGCTTTAAAAAAACGCGCCTTAATTTCTTCTGTGGGTCTTTTTAAATTTCATTTCCAGACTCAGGATTAAGATTAATATACTCATTTGTATGAAGGTTTGTCAAGGATTCATGCTTAAATTGTAATGTGATGAACGGGAATAATCCCCAAAATAATAACTTTATAACGACGTTTTGAGACATAAAACTTGTCAGTTCATCAGGTAGAAATTTAACGCAAGTGGATAAAATCCACTATTATTTTTAAAAACCACTATAAATCCACGGTTTTTACTCACTTACTTTTTTTTACCAGCTGAAGTGACAAGTTTTTTGTCTCGAAACGTTATATAAAGTTACAATTTGCTGCATTATTCCCGTTTCACCACCCACAATAACATACTAATTTGTTGAGTTTTATATTGAGTTTTGTTAAGAAGGATAGGCCTACAGAAATTTCTTAAGATTCTGTGCTCCCTTGTAGATTTTGTACAGTTCTCAGATTATACTTTGTACAAGATAGTGGTGTTCCTCGGAGCTCCAGAGCGCAATTCTGTTGTTTTGGATTTTCGGGGGCAATCGCCGGAGCTCCAGACTTACACTCAATTTTAGTAATATTTTAATAAAAAATTAAACAGGAATGCGATAAAATATTTTTTCAAAAAATTGTTGAAATTTTTTTCCAAAACTTATTAAAACAATAAAAATAGTAATAAAATTGCAAATAGAATAATTTAAAACACAATTCAAGTTTAAATAAGCATTTTACAGCTTATTTAAGCTCCAGAGAGAGAGCTCCGTTTTAAATATAGCGAGTTTCGAAGCATGATATTAAAAGGTAGAATCGCTACTACAAGGAAACCTTTAGAGAATTCCCGCCACGATAACGTTTTTTAATCGATTACTGTAAGTTGTCGCACAAAACTGCATAATTTCATTATTTTTTTGAGTTTTTAAAAATGAGCTTCGCCCGCAATATGGACATACAATACAATAAACATCTGCCAAGAAACTTTTTTTAAAATCACGAATAAAAATGTATTGCAATATGTTGTTCTGTGACAACTTTTTTGCAAAAAAAATAAGATTAATATTTTCGTTTGTTCCGTATTTGAATCTCAGGTAAAATCAGGAAAATCTTGAATCTGGGTAAATCGTAAATGCAGTAAACACATTTTTCACCAATTCCATTTTGACTGTTGAAGTTTTATTATGAATTACTTGTTACAATAAAAAAGCTTGCGTAAACATTTTCAATGAGTATTATAATTATACTTATAATATTAAGTTTTACTATTTAATGATACATACGTTTGTAAAATTTTCTTGTGAAACTTTACAGAACCTGTAAGAAACTAAATACTTGCTGTGTCGATGGGAATTAAAAATTCGTATTTTTAAATTTTTTGTTCTGCTGTGTATACCTCGGAATTTAAAAACTGAAATACTTTGTAATGTACAATGGACCTGTGTAAAGTTCTGTGAAATGTATTACACATTCCAATCGATTTACAACGAATTCAATTAACTCGTGGATTTCATCATCTTGATAAAAGTGATTACGGTATATATCGATATAGTGGTAATCTCATAATTGCGTGTACGTTTATGTTTGACAGTGTAAAAATCTGAAATGTAACAAAAAACTAAGAAGTAATCTTTTATTTCTTTACAATCACTTTTCGACAGAGCCGCGACAACATTTTGATGGTATGCATGCACAGTTAAAGATCAGATGTTGCATCTTTCAACTATATCAGCAAGAAATCTCAAATCAAGACTTTTCGCATTGCCAGTCTGCTTTTCCTAATATTTTTATGATTTTAAAATTTAAAAAAAAACGCAAAAACCAGTAAAACGGCTACAATAAGGAAGGTTTTGGCTTGAAACGTTGTTATCATCGCCACAAGAAGAATAAATAATTTAATCAGCGAATAGGAACTATTAAGAAAGCGGGTAAATTTTTCAACTTTGAATGCGTGATACAATTCGGACTATTCGCAAGTTTTTTTAAAAAAAATATCAATTTTTGAATTAATGAAACATTGCGATTTGCTTTGAACAATAAATTATATATTTTTCTTTACTTATAAGTTTAACCAAATCCGAGAAGAAAAAACTTTACCCATTTAATAGTTTTTATTCTAAATTGGTTTTATTTTAGGCATTGCTAAATAAAACGATACATAATAGCCAAGCCATGTCGTTACCATTAATTTTGAACTTTATTATGGGTATAAAAATTTCCAACTTTTATTTATATATACTGTTTATTTGAAATACTATACCAGATTAAAAACTTGGGAATAAATGTTGTTCAAGCCTAAAATTACAAAAATAAACGTTCAAAATTAAAATAACACATAGGCTTAGTTCGTCAAAAAGCTAAAAAGACGACAAAAAATAACATACAAATCAAGTAAAACGTATACCAGAAGATAAAACGGTACAACAAACACTTCCATATACTAACCCGTTGCCTGATTTTCAAAAGCTTTGAGCTTATTCCCTTTCCCCTATCCCATAAGCAAGCAATAAATAATTTTAATTAATTTTAATAAGCAACAATTTTACCGCAACAGACTAAGATTATTTAGAAACTCATTAAAGTTTTATTTCGCCTAATTAAGATTTTGGTTTTCACATATAAATTAAGATTTGCAATGGGTCTTGTAAGAAAGTTTATTTTTGCTCTGCAACGTAAGACTCAGACCTGTGCACGGTCTGAAAATGCCCTCCCCCCGTTTTATTGGAGGATTTGCCCCCCCCGCCAAAAAATTAAAAAGTACCCTAAAAATATGACGCCATTTTTGACCTATGATGACGCCATCATCGCGAATTTTTTGCAGTTTTTAGCCTATTTCAATGTATTTTAAGCCATTTTAGACCTATTTTTACCTTATTTCCGCTTTTTTTGTCCCTTTTTTCCCTTTTCCCTTCTTTTTTTCTCCTTTTTTTCTCTTTTTTTTTCTTTCCCCCTGCTTGTCCCCCCCCGTTTCAAAAAAGTTGCCCCCCCCTTTTTGGAATTGCCCCCCGTTTTAACCCCGGGGGGGGGGGGCAGTGCACATGTCTGAAGACTCGTATATTTTACTCACATTTTTAACCAAGTTTTAAATTCAGCAACCGCACTATTTCTCGGAGTTGTTTAATATTGATTTTGGTAAAAAATGTGAAACTGTCTAAAATAATCAACCCCTAGTGTGACGGGAAAAATTCTAGAACGCGAAAAATGTTTAGAAAAACCGACCCGGCCTGACCAGACAATTTTCTCATACAAATTTTAGATCTTGTCTGTCGCCGAAAACGTGTAGTTTTCGACCGATAAACCGAAGCTCGCGAGAAACGACGGTTCGGTATAATAAGGTATAAAAATTTACAAAAAATTACACCGATAAAAAATATGGAAAAGCCAGGCGTGTACCATTCTACAAAACAATTTGAGTCATAGGTGGGCAGCAGGGGGAGATTGTTGGTGCACAGAACACCAAAAAAATTCCAAATTACCGACAATGTCCCCTTTCTCAAAAATAGTGTTATCAATATATAAACGCTAGACACAGAAGTTTAGAAAAGTTCAACACAAATCTTCAGAGTTTAGCCTTCACCGAAATAAGCTGCCCACCTATGGTCGGGATTACATCAAAAAACTAACACGGATTATTCGCTTAAATTATTAAACAGGCACTGCCTAGTATAGTGAATATGATCCATTAAAAAACAGCCATAACATTACTTATTATGTTACAAATAGAGCAACTCCATTTCAAACGCAGAGGTTGACAGAAAAAAACAACATACATGACTGTTATGATAGTTATTCATTAGTTCAAAATTAATATGGCAATATTTGTAACGGCTTGCAGCATCTTTTGTTGTATTGTCTAACGACAATACTAAACCACAATATTGCAAAATAATCTAAATGCTCTTTTACCAAAAACAATTCACATAATACACTTCTGCAAGAATTTTTTAAATTACTAGAGTATTAGTCATCAATCTGTAATTTATTTTCTGTCGAACATACCCACTCTTGAAACAACGTTGCAGTTTGAACAGGATGATTTGAAAAAGAAAAGAAATAGTTTTAAGTTTATGTAACTGTAAAGTTTCTTATTACAAAGTTAATACGGCGCTAAAAATTACGCTCAGGTATTTTTAACAGCAGTGCCTAATTGCAAAATTTTTTTTAAGGGTTGAGAAAATTGCACTTGAAAAAAAATGGTGTCGTGGATTCAAAACGAACTCTTTTTTAAAATTAGATCTTATAGTTGTTGAGAGCATACAATATTCGATATCGCGGACTTTGAACGAATGGGTTTAAGATTGTTTTGTTTAAGCTTCGTGCGTCTATGTACAAAAGAGAACGTACGTATGTAGCTCGTCCATTCGTTTCATTTGTTTCCAAATTGACAACAACGGCATTGAAGCGTCTAACACTAAAGAAGGAAATAAAACAATCACAAGCCCATGCGTCCATTATGATCATCATCATCGTAACAATAATATTCTGTACAAAAATGACTTACACTTACAGCGCAAGGTTACAATTTTAAAAATCGTGTATCAAAAAGCTCGATAAAGCCTATACAGTTTAAAAGAAAAACGGACGCGAGAGTTCTTCGGTTCGGTTCCGTCATATTTCTGTTATTATTATCATCCATTATTATTTTTAGAGTGTGCTCGGAGCGTTATAAAAGTCTCCAACAGTACACGAATACCTAGTCACAGCACTCTGACTACCCCGCTCCCCGCTGGGCGGAGCACACCGGGCGGATGGTTCCTCGTCGCACGCATGCGCTGGTCCCTCGTCGCACGCATGCACTGGCTAGGTTGACGAGGAGAGGTGTGCGCTCTCGTCGGAAAGGCATCCGCTGCTCGGATTGCTGCCAAAGCTGGAGGCGACGGAGCGACAGGCGCTAGAGTTGGCGCTGGAGCAGGCGGAACCCAGACTTTCCGCCCCTGCCGCTGCCGTCTTGTGCAGCCTGCCACAGCTGCAGTTACCCTGCGGCGTTGGGTGGGCTACGGCGATGGTGGGCGCTCCAGGGAGCGGGGAGAGTTGGTCCCCGGCCACCGCGGCGTGACCGCTTAGGTTGGCCGGTACCGTCTTTACTTTCGCGGAGTTCCGGAGGGAGTCCTCCATAGGGTGGCCGGCCCCGACGAATTGCGGCTGCTGGGAGTGCAACTCCCCAGTCACCCAGGAGTGCGTCTGCAGCTCTTCTAATGTTGGCCGCTCTTTGGCCTCCGAGGCCAAGCAACGTCGAATCAAATCTTTGCAGCCTAAAAAAGCACAAAAATAAAGCACAAAAATATAGAGACTAACAAAGTCACCATTTTTTTCACACGTTCTCAGTTCAAAATCTCTAAAAAGCAAATCAAAAAATAAAATTTTAAGTATTTTAAACTAAAAACGGGAAAAATGTTTTTTGATTATAGTATAGTAAAATTCACAATTTTGAACGCTGGACGAAGTATAAATTAAAAAATTTCAAAATGCATTCAGCTCACTGGTAAATGCTAATTTGTACGATTTTATATGGTACCTATTACTTACTTTCAGAGAGGTTGTTTCTCCTCCAGATGAGTTTATTCTTCACAATGTCGTCGTCCCTATGGTAGGGGATGTCTCCGCAGACCATGTCGTACAGCAGAATCCCCAAGGACCAAACTGTGGCCGGTCGGCCGTAATAAGCTCCTTTAGCGATCCACTCAGGGGGACTGTAGACTCTCGTGCCTGAAATTATACAAAGTATACTCAATGTTCACATTTTTATAAAACACACAAAAACTTAACTTAGAAAAACTCATTAAATTCTATTTAAAAATATTATAACTGTAATTTTGAACCGGGAAAGTATATTGATAGGTAAAAAAACTATATTCAACTAAGCCACAAAAAATCTATTCATTAAAGCCAACTTTTTTTAAAAGAATTTATTTAGTGTGCTGGCTGGTTGGCAACATTGTTTCTAAGCGTAGCTATTCATTAAGATTGAATGATGTGAATCATATAAAAATCAAAGTTAGCCGCTGTTTGGGTGCCAGTGTTGGAGTGGTAAAAGCTCAAGGTGCAATCAATCTTTTAATAATGCTTTTATTTAATTGAAATGCCGTTATTGCCGCAATGAAACTAACAAACGTCACGGAAAACAATAATCCTGGTTTAACAGCTTATAAAATAGTAACCCATAAAAATAAAAAAAAAACAAATCATATTGTTTCTATTCTTAAAGTGAATTTTACTAAAACGCTTCTTGAGGTTTAATGTTATTGAATTTTAATAAATTTAATAAGGTTTGTTAAGCCAAGCGTAAAGTTAATTGCGTAAAAACTTTTTTACTAATATATAGCCATAAAATTTTCTCCCCTATATCATCATGGATGCAACTATACCCTTTCATTTAAATCGCTTTGCTAAACTATTTTATGTGCATTGCATTTTTGTGATAATATACTACCGTCGTTGAGAGCTGGTGGTGTGGCTTAATATTACTGGAATCCTACAATTCCAAGAATATCATGTCAGCCCCGGGGTCGATTAATGTGCCATTTGAGCGCTTAACCGGTTTAAAAAAATCGGGGCAATGCTTAAAAGAAAGCAACAGGCGAGCCGGGCTATTAGTTGTTTGTACACTGGCGCCTATGTGCTGAAGAGCCGCGTCTGCAACTCCCTGCGTTTCAATTACGCAAACACTCACACCCGCTCTTAACTTGGCAATTTGGATTGTTTCGTTTGCTCAGCAATTTGAATTGTTTCGTTTGCTCAAGCGTCGTGCCAAATGCCTGGTCGATTACGTGTATGGTCGACTCTCCAAGTGTTTGCAAACAGAGTCGCATTCCCCCCATCCTATCCATGTCCCTTGCTTCTCCCCCTCCCCAGTTTTCCTGAGAGTCCTGGGATCGCCTTTCAAAGCTATTGAACAAAAGTGGGCAACGAATGATTAATCTTCTCTATGCACAACAGCTTAAGCCTCCTAAAACCTGGGAGAAGCCATCGAATCACGCCTCTTTCCTAATTTTATCCGGCTAATAATCGACATGGACAATAATTATATTCTTTCCCACCTGTATTAAAACGAATCAAACGATTCGAGAGACGAATCTACATAAAAGTGTCTATCGAGTCCGACCGAGGTATGGTGATTATCCAAACGTTCCCCTTTCAGACGCTCATAAACTCCACAAATTCACGGCGAGGGATAGTTCCGGCTTTTTTAAAAAAATCGTCTTCCCTTTTATAAAAGCGATCGGACGAACGCATTAGGATATTGCGGGCGGTGTATATATACCGGGTATATCAAACGCGAGGGAATTCGAAATTGTCCCGCCCGCTTCCCTCTTAACTGCGGAAGAATTCCCCGGCAAACTTTCGTCTTGACCTTCTCATTATCTACTGTCCATCCATGCGAAAAGACGTCCCTGGGCCCGAACCATTTCTGACAACCCGCCTCCAATTATTCGGCCCGGTTGGAAAGGACTAGATAAACAGTATATTTATTAGATATTTATAGCGCGCGCTCGTGCCTTTTCTCCCCCACTCGGTAGCGGTGGTCGCCCGTGAAAACGACCTTCGCGACCAACCATCTCATTTCCGTCGCCGTTTACTTACTCCCCGCCTTCGGCCCCTATACTTCCACAATGTTTCCCTTTTTAGAAAAAAAACTGCGTTCTTCAGTTTTTAGTCGGGTTTAAAACTTTGAAATGGCCGAGAAATTGGTCGTTCTTCCCGTCCCAATTCGCGCAGACGGTGCCACCTCATCTTACCTGACCGGGCTAGCTAGGTGTGGCCGTAAAAAACGCACCGAACACCTCTCAGAGAGTGGAGTTTAAGTGTGTTTTGTAAGGAAAGGAATTTTGTTTTTCCAGGCCTTTTCTTCCGGCGGCCCAATTATGTCGCGATCACTGCTCCGCCGTGTTCTTCAATAAATCAACACCCGCGAAATTTTTTATACAAATAACTTGTAAATCACTTTATTACAATATTAATACTACAGACAGACGCTGTTACAGATCGGTATGTATATGTAGGAGGCAATTACAACACAAGATACAAACCGACCACTAACCGGGTACTTGGCCCTGGAATGTGCAAATTATACCACTCTCCCCGATAAACATCGGGCATATCAGTACATGCGCGCGCTATAAAAATGTTTCCAGTTTGGTTAAGAAATATGCGATGTTCCACTTTGATAAGGTATCAGGCGGCGTCGCCGTTTTGATAAACCTTCTCCCCCTACACAAAAAAGATTGATTGGAACACAAATGATCAATTTTTATCGAAGCAAATAAAAATAACACATCACCTCTTTTTGCGAAATTCCCCAGCCTGCCTTAATTTCAAAAACCCACAGAAATCGAAAAAATATCATTATTTTTTAAAGTATATTGCGAAATCATAAGTTTATCTCACATCGAATGAATTCAACGAACGAATTTAAAATAAGTTTTTTAAATCGTGAATAACCATTTATTTAAGTCAGATGTTTTTCACATGTTACAATTTTGCAATTTGAATGCCTTTACACTTTTACAAAAATTAAAAAGAAAGTGATTTCGCAATCAATGAATCTAAAATAAAATTGTTTTTTAAATGCAGATGTTTTTTACATGTTAAAAAATTTTGTAATTCAATGCCTTCGCACTTTTGCAGTTTTTTTAAAATTCATTTCGCATTCAATAAATATAAAGTCAGGATTACCTTCAACGCAAGAATACATGTTAAAACTTAAAAATTTTATAATTGCAATGCCTTCCTACTTTTGCAAAAATATGTTTCATAAAAAACTTTAAAGTTACCGACTTAAAGCAAACATAAATTTTCCTTGTTTTAATAAAACAATTTACGAATCCTTTAAATAATATATGTTGTTTCTCTCATAAGTCGCTCGAGAACAAAAAATCCGTAAAGGTATAAACGGTTTGACGTTGATAAAAAGCATAAATCTTTGAACGGACGCGGGTACCGTCTGGACTTAAGAGGGGGGATACACTCTGGTCCGAGGAAGACGGCGCTTAGACTCCCTAATGACGAAAAGCGGGCTTTTGACGACAAGAAAAGCTTCGGGGGAGTCGGGTTCAATTAGAAGGATTTGACGGCTCAATGAGGAGGGGTCCTGTCATCGAAGGCGAGCCCTCTGCGGACGGAAATCGATAAACCCATCTGCTCGGCACCTTTAAGCTTCCCGGGCGCTTCTTACTGCCTTTTCTTCGAAGCCGGGGGAAGAGCCAAGCGGGGACACGGCCTAATGTATAGGTGAAACCGCGCACGCATCTGATTGTGTTTATTGGCGCCGAGCCAAGAACTCTTCCTCCAAATTGTGTGTGCGTGTGTATATTAGCGCGTACACTCCCCGCGTAATATAAACGGGAAAGAAGAAGTTGCGCGGGGAGTGGAAGTTGGAATTCCGATGTCCGGCCGCCGTTTCTCCCCCTCCACATTCCGCCGCTTGACCCCGGGAGGGGATGGGGGTGTACGGGCGGCCTTCGCTCCATTTTATACCACACACCAAAACAACCAACACGTATACAAACTGAGAAAGAAAAAACCCGCTGCTTGCACACGCCCGGCTGGGGGAGAAGAGGAGCGTCGCGCGCCAACTCGGCCACTTCTGGGGGAATGCCGAGGTCACGTTTTCCTTACGAAGATCCCCGGGTCGACCTTGGGCCACGGGGCGGCTGGGGAATCCGGGCGACAGGCACGGACTCTCCCGGTCGCCGCCGCGACGCCACCATCCCCCCTCCTCCCCCTTGCACTTCGGGGGAACCGGCGGCGATCTGTAGGAACGCGTCGGGTGGATTAGCGCCCCTTTTCTTGTCTTGGCGACTTTACACTTTTTAAAATTCTCCAAATTCCTAGACGCGCATGTGAAAAACACGAGGGATGGCCGGCCGCTACCTCCGCCAATCGTGGAATATCAGACGGAAAGGACTCTTCCTTAATCCGATCGTAGACTCGCATCCGTGTCCGTCCGAGCTAGAGAGAGCGGAGGAGACGCACCCCCGGCGGTTCGCCGTTACGAAAAAAAGCCCCACCCGGAGGCGGCGAAAAAAAAAGCGTCTGGCAACAAAATTGGAGAAAGCGGCATGGGAACTTCCGGCCAGCTAGGGATGACGCGCCAGCCGGGGGTGGGCCAACCGGGGCGTTATTATCGCTCAGCCGATAAGGCGGCTGAACGGGAGTAATTAGGTCGGAGCGCATCCTCTGTGTCCGACTCGGCTCGCTGCGCCGTCTGCAGATGATGATGATGATCTATCGGCTCCGCTTCTTTTTTTTTGCCAGTCGTCTGCAGCACGCGGGAGGAGCCTTGCTAAGCTATATAGCCGAGAAGAAAACGACTGCCAGCCCGGCCCCCATATTTCTTTCTGGGTGGAAAATGGGCGTGGGCGGAAGGGAGAGTCCGTCGCTTCTTCTCGGTTCCCCACTAAAAATAAAGCCAGTCAGCTAACACACCGACTCTCAGCCACCGGCAAGCCGGGCGGCGGGAAAAAGTTCGGGGAACAAGAAGAAGCTGGAAGCAGCTAACTGCTCCCTTGGCAGCCAGCGGAGAGAGAGAGAGAGAGAACGTCTGCCGCTCCGCTCTAGCTCAATGAATTCCTAAGGATACCTACTCTATATCATACATATATACTACAAGGTGTGTACTACACCCGAACGGTGATGGGATGTGCCCGGAGCCAATGCCCCGACCCTCCGATTCAAACATTCTAACAAATCCCAAACAGAAGACTCCGAACGGGTTTTTTGGGGGGGAATGGGAGAAGGAGGAAGCGCACTTGCCACACCGCTCTTCGGCGCTGTTTACGACCCAGTTTTCAACTATTAACGCCCCGTATTGGCCAGGACGCGTCCTCCTCTTCCCGGATCCGGGAAGCAGCTGGCGCACCTCCAAACCGACCCGACCCACTTCCGCCTACTATATAAACCCACTCTCTCAAATGTCACAGGATTCGGGTTTTGAAATTTTAAATTTATCACAAACTACTTAAACACACAAACAGCGTCACAAAATACGGGCTATAAAATTCTAAATTGATTATCATGAACAACTTAAACATAGGGACAGTATATGTATAAACCTTAGTTTTTCAAAACAACCTAAGCTAAATCTTAAAATTAAGCTAACTTTATAATGATAATTTTTTATTCCATAGAGCGTTTCTAAAGAATGCCCAAATCGCTAATTCACGCGCGAATCCCTTTTCCCCTTTTTAATTACTGCAATAGTGTTTGTCTATAATTTAAGTGTTAAACGTTAATTTTAGTTACATACAAGATCTGAATGGAAAAAATTTAAAGGTGTTATGCCTGACTAAATAAAAAGTGGGGTTTTTTCGTTTCAATAAACCATTTCTTTATAGTACTGATGTTCTACAGAGATCCAAAGCTTCATTCTATTTATGTAGATTTTCGTAAATAATTAAGGACTAAAAGATTATGAAGTTAAAAAAACTTTTGCAAACAATTTTTTAAAAATTTATATACAAAAATAGCCCTAACAAGTGTATAATTTCAAATATATTTCAAACTTTAAAGAATAGAGCTCCGGAGCATATTATTAAAGGCTAGGTACATTACTAATACATATATACAGTCTGACTATGAAGCATCACGGATCACGCTACACGTCCATCCGGCAGGGACCTTGCGCAATCCCTCCCCTATCTCACCCTCCGCGATAAACCCTTCCAGTGTGTGAGGTCGAGAAACAATCCTCCGAGGGCACGGGAGGCCACTTTGGCACCGGGCCAAAGCGCGCAGAAACATTCGAATAACTGGGTCACTTTCGGGTCAAGCGGGAGAGAGTCAGAGGGAAGAGAGACAGACAGAGAGAGAAGATATGAAGCCGAGGAATTATTTTTTAAATAAACATCCCTCAGATCCGATCCGAGGGGTTTCCGCTTGAAAACCCATTCGCTTGAGTTATCAAAATCCCCGACCGACATCCCGTCTGTACAGTGCAAAAACCCCAACCCCTTTCCGATATCTGGCATTTCGTGTAAACTTTATTATTATAGACTGCTGCTTTTCGGCGAATTCCATATAAAAACCGGCGAGACGACGAACGGTTCGCGAACTACTATATGGCGAAGCGCTCGTGGGATATTCGAAACGGCGGGGAAAATAGGAATCGGATTTGATTTGGAAGCGGGAATGAACGAAAAAAAAAACAGTCTCGCCAAACTAGCTAAAAACTCCCCGCTACAGACACCACACACGGTGGGGATACTGTGCGAAAAAACAGGAAAACACGACGGCTCCTGCTAATTGTGCAGACGCTCTGAGAAAAAAACCGCCAAAACACCGATATTAACTCTGCGGAGATCCGACAGCTCTCTTGGTAATTAGCGCCCTTCTCTTTTAGCTAAGTCATGAAGCTTTAAAACAATTCCGGCGAGCTATTATACTCCGTTCACCTGCCCTGCCGAACCGGGTTATCTACCCGTATATATATATACATAAAGACATATATACCCACGGTCAGCAAAGCAACCACGCATTAGAAAATAACCAGGGCCAAACCAGTTTGCTATCCCTTAATAAACTCTTGTATTTTTTCCCGTGTTTTTCAGCCGAGATAATCTAATTTTGCAGACGTTCCCGTTAGCTTAAAAAGTGCTTCTTCCGGCAATTAACCCAACCCTCCAAGCAAAAAATGTTATTGAAATTTTTTCATTCACCTGTCTAATCAGGGCATCTGGGTAATTTCCCGGAAATATAAGCGCCACAATTAATAAGGAACTTGCGCAATAAATCTTTATGTACAGTTTTTTTTGCGATTTAAACCCTTTAAAACTCTCAAAATATATACAAATGAATTGATTTTTTCTAGTTTGCCTGTAAACTAAGAACATCTGGATAAACTTCCGGAAATACAATGGGCTACAATTAATACGGACCCGAAAATAAGACTAACAAAATTTACCTTACCTACCAACAAACTCTACTGTTAAATACACACTATTTTAAAATAGCGGGCGTCTTAGGGCAATTGAATGAATACAATAAATGACATGGCATATGCAAATTTGCGACTTTTCCTTCTCTCACCATTTAGCGTCTTTTGTTTTAACTCAATCGATTGCGCCACTAAACTCACCGTCTAATTTTAGGTTCTAAATTAGAGTGAAATTCCTTCCCCGACCGGTGGGACTAGAAATAAACAGGACTGAAAATTTGGGGATTGTAGGACTGGGCTGGGAGGGGTGCTTAAAACTTCTCACCCGTCGGCCTCTCGCATCCTGGGTGGCGGCGGGAGCGGGCTGGAGGAAAAAAAAAACTCGGCTTCCCGCCAAAACCGGCCGTCTAGTCTCGCGGGAAAGAAAAAAAAACCAGCGCGGGAGACGGGTGCCAAGGAAGGTCGTATAATATATATATATGTATGAGGACGGAGAAACCAACCGGGTCCTCCTTAGACCGCCGGAGCTGTTCTGGGCGCGAGAAAAACGTCTGGGAGGAAACAAAAAAGCGGGGAGAGGAGGGCTGTATGGAAAAATCCGCCGGCTGGCACTGGCCTAGCTGCCCGACCCAGACGGACGCTGCCGCCGTTTTTTTGTCGCGTCCGCCGCGGCAAAAAAAACTGGCGCATCCCCAGGCGTATTTCGACCCCGTCCCTCTGAACTCCTCCAAGGGAAACAAAAACCCGCCCGCTAAACGCTCAAACAGATAAGAAGGAAACAGGGGCTTATCGCCGTTTTGAATAACACACACACACACACGCTGTTTTAAATAACACACACACACGCATTAATATCCTCCAGGAGTGGCTTCTCCAACGGAAATGTCAATTTTAGCTGATATGAGTACTTAATTGACGTTTTTTTTTAAATGCCTACCAACTATTTTGGAAGCGCAATATGACCTTTCGCTTTCAAGTTAAATTGAGATGAGATAACGAGATGGATTTAAGAAGCATTATTTTGGCAAATTATTTTACGCGGCAAGAGCAAAATGCAAATAGTTAAGTCGATTCGACAGTTTAATCTATATATTATAGTCAATCTAATATTTTTAATCCAACATGACCTTTTACAAAATTAATTTCAATAACATGATGAACGTAAAAATCAATATGATTTGCAAATAACACTAAACACTTGGATTTTTTAGGATTAAATCTAAGTGAATAAATTTTTTTTAAAAATTTTTATAACAAGCCAGATTTTTTTTTAAATATTAAGTTATAAACATAAGCCAAATTACAAAAAAACTATTCAAAAAAGAAGGAACTTTTTTAGATTAAAGAAAAAAAACTAAAAATGTAACTGACTTCTGATATTTATCTTAATTACATGACTTAGCTTTTTATAAAAATAATCTAGTGATTATATAATAAAGTATTAATTTTAATGTGCTAACAAATAATCAACATTATTCAATTTTAAGCTCAAAATAAACTAAAAGACTACTTAACCGAATAATTTTTAATAAAAAGCCTCATTGACCCTTTCTGATTATTTATGTTAAACGCAGAAAATACTAAGTCATAAGTCCGGCTGCTCAATACTCGCTTCTCGTCTTCGGAAGTTCTTTATTTGTATTGGTTTAATCTTTACATTTAAACGTGGGACGCGGTAATAATCAGAAAAGGTTTAATAAAACCACAAACACTTAAAAGTGAAGAATGACTTACCTTCGAAGTCATGGTATTCCGTATCTTTTAGCATAGCTCCTGCGCCGAAGTCGATTAAGCGCAGTCGTCCCGTTTTCAGGTCAACCACTAAATTTTCGTCCTTGATGTCTCGATGGAGCACACCCACGGACGCGCAGGCTATGGCCGTTTCAACCACCTAAATTAAAATAATTATAAAAATAGTACAGTTAGCACATAACCCTGTTTGATTTGTATATACACTATAAACTTAACTTAATAAATTTATTATAATACACTTATGCGTTTAAAAACAGTGAAAAGTGAAGTTGCATATGGCTTTGAACTGTATAAATTCAAAGAATCTTTTAGCTGTTCTTAGTAATAAGCTATGTTAATAATTTAATAAGTTTAATAATTTAATAATAATAATTTAATAAGTTAATAATAGAATCTTTTAGCTGTTTTATGCTAAAAGTTTGTATGACTGTTTTAATTGATTTTAAAAAGGACTCAAAGATTTAATCAATTTAAAATAAGAAAACAAATCGTAACGCTCTCCTGCGTTTTAAAGTCAATACATCATTTTTTTATTTCAAAACTTTTTTTACTGCCAATTGAATAAATGATTTTTAATTTATTTTTGACTTTTTTTAGTTTTATAACACCTGACTTTGAAGGGACGAGGAAGTTAAACGCAACTTATTTTCAATTGATTTAGCTAAGCATTTAGTCTCAAAACGCTGTTTCTATTTCCGTTAAACTCTAAACCACCGCATCAATAACCGCATGCTTTTATTCGTTTTAATCTCTTCACACAAGTATAGTCAAAGTAGGTCGTCAAAAACGCTAGAGGTAGATTTTGTATTTATAAATCCAAAATCCAACCGCCTCGGACTTGTTTGTCGACTTGGCTGTCATCGCCAACGGTTGGCAATCAATCCCGGTTGTTAACAAGCAAAACAACAGTTGCGCTCGCGCGCGCCCGTTTAAAGTTTCAGTTTCGGCAAACTTCACACACACACACACACACACACACACACACACACACACACACACACACACACACACACACACACACACACACACACACACACACACACGCACGCACGCACACACACACACACGCACGCACACGCACGCACGCACACGCAAGCACGCACACACACACACACGTACAAACCCTTCACACACGCATTCGCAAAAAATGCCTTCACTTTCTGTCTCACCTGTTTGAAGAAGTTTCTAGCCAGTTCTTCGGCCAGAGGGCCTTTGTCGGTGATAAAGTCAAAGAGGTCAGTACAGGGTGAGGGTCTCTCCATCACAATGATGAAGCCGGGTTCCAGAAACGGTTCGTCAGATCGGCGCATCTCGAACCAGTCCAGCAGCTTGATGACGCCAAGGACTTGTTTGCAGTGGTGCAGGAGACAGATTTCCCGCGGCACCGTCTGCCCGTTCAGCTAAAATTTACAAAAAACCTTTAGTATACTTTATAAAAACTTCACTTTAATTTTAAAAAATGCTAGATTTGTGTTAACATAGTAATAGCTCGACTGTTTATATATGTGGTGTCGGCGAGCACAAGCGTGTTTTTGTTTGTGAAGCTTAAATTTACGAAAAAACACTTTACTTTAAAAAACTTCGCTTCGCTTTAAAAGAATGCGAGATTTTTGTTAGTATTGGCGTTGGGTCGGTGTAAAAAAGCGTGTTTGTCTGGAGCATCCTTCTCTTTAAATGACCGGAACTCCAAAGCATGATATTAGAGAGTAGAAACAACTAGTTTGTGCGCTTTTCTCGACGTAATTACCAATACTTAGACTAAACTATAATTTATTTTTATAAGCCTGTAAGCAATTGTGTTCGGCCTAGTTACGATTCAGATAATATATTTCCCAGATAGCGGAATATACAACACCCCGGCTGTCTGTAGTCTGTATTTAGTAACGAAGTCTAAACAATATTTTTTGCGCGGAGAGAGAGAGAGAGCGTAGTTTTTTTCTTAATTCTAAACATATATCATTTAAACCTGGCACGGCGAACGCCCTGGCAGACGCTTTCAATGGAGGCCGGCCAGACGATTTTTTTCGCTTCATATCGCTTATTCCAGGAATAATGTTTTAAATGCGTCTGCGATATTGACTTTTTAAGAAAGAATCTAATTCGATTCCACGTCGTTGGCTCCGTCTGGAAGGGCCTAATTGAATGATCTAGGATTAATGCTCTTAAAAATTGCAAATCGCGAGATGGCTATACGAGTCCGCCAAGGTTTTACTACTCCTGCGCAACCGTATACGTTGCGTAGTAGCGCCCGACTCAGTGAAGGAGAGGACAATTTCATTAGCCTTTTATTAAGCTTATTGCTTCTTCCGCGGGTATCGCCGGGCGGGTTGTTTGTACTTCGGCGTCTGGGCCGGTCCCAAATCTCCAGCAGACAACTCCTGCCACCGGCGTTGTTTGGTTAATACAATACTGCACCTCGCACCCTTCGCCCGCCATATTTAACAACTCAACTACAGAGTTCTATTTCTCAGCTACTTGTTGAGCACGCAAGCATATGAGAGTGCTCCCTTTACCCTTAAACCCAGGTTTTTCTGTAAACAATTATATATATACCGCACAAGCAAAACGATTAGTTTCCCTTTTTCTCACCCAGGCAGCTTCTGTAAAAAGGTAATATAACCCCAAAAATATCAGTCGTTAAACGTGTTTAACTAAGACAATGCCTACGCTTATTTCAATAAAAAAATTTATAAACATAACTCCCCCTCCATCGTTTCCTATTAAATAAGTCTAAGTAGAACATAGCAAAAAATGACTGGATTCCCCTCCCACTATTTCTCATTTCCAGCCCATTTCGTCGTGTAACTCGTGTGGAAAACCTGTAAAACATAGATAAATGGATCGCGCTCTGTCGGAAAATTCCCGTTGCATTTTTTGGATGTTTTCACGTCTGAAAAGCGAGGGAAAAAGCCGCGAAGGTGTTGTGTCTGGCTGGAGTTTGGCAGGGGAAAATGCTCGAGCAAACATATCGCCACACCACACCTTCTTTGTTTAGAGCGCTTTCCGCAAACAGTCCGTTATAGCTTCCAGTCGGACTGCTAGTTTGGGTCGGTCGGTCCACGGAAAGGGTGGAGGAACTTCTGTGCCTATTTTTCTTTTGCAATTCGCGCCGAAACAATGGGCCAAATATTTCTTGTTAATGTTCTCCCGACCACCACCTCTGCCAAGAAGTGACACGGTGCTTTCTGCACGACAAAAAAAAACCAACACGTACACATCACAAACACCAACCAAAACAACCAGCGCGCACACCCGCGAGGGGATACTTGAGAAAAGACAAAAGAACCTGGGACGATTGGGGACAAACTCGCTGAAGTTTTCGAATTCCTAGGGAGATTATACCGACGCTCGCTAATACGGAAGACACGTGACGAATCCCTAATAACTAATAAAATACTCTAATAGTCTCCCAATATGGCGCTCTATACGTGCGACAATGACGCAGAGGGAGCTAATACCCGATCGGCTGGTGAGCTCGCATCGTAAAATCCCCCCGAACCGCCCACGGTATACTTTGTTAGTAAAAAAATACGGTTTTGCATTTTACCGTCTTTACTATAGTGATGCTCTCACTTCCCATCCACGAGTGTTATAAATATATAGTATTCCGAAGCTCCGGTCATGAAAGGGGTGCGTATAGCTCCGTAGATCCGGGGGAACATCGGTACTTTTTGCGTGTTTGGAGCGCGTTCTGAATATAAAAAAGCCTAATCGCTTGCGTCAAAGGTGTCGGCGGGTCAGGGTTGGGTGGGTTATGCCGTTGTTTTCCTTGTTTTCCGCAATCTACGCACTTGCTGCTTCAAGCTGGAGTGTGGGCTTATGAATAGGCTTTTCATCGCCAAACGGAGAGTATAGTGGAACGGTATTTTATACATGCTCGGTTACTACGCCCCCGTCTAAGCGTGTATTATACAGCTAGGTATGTTTTATTTCGACGAAAAAAATATTTCTCACGCGCCCGAGTCGAAAGGAACGCTAAAAATTCGACAGACGCTGGAGGCGGAACTTAAAAATTCCAGCAATTAAATGATTGTAAAAAAAAAATAGTAATTGACATTTGCATTTTTTAGCAATTAAGTGTTTAAACTCTTTGTATTTTGGGAGCCGGTTTTGGCTTGTATGCCCAAATCGCTCCGAAGTTTTCGATGCTCGCAATTCTTGAAAATTTTGGTACTTAACTACGAAAATCAAAATCAATTAAAGCTTTAGGTGTTATAACTTTCAAGATTTTAACCTATCACTCCCAATTCCCTACTTCCGGTTAAGGCTTAGGCCGTACATACTTTAGCACTTACCAATTTACGGCTTCGATTCGAGAGATTTCCCTAATTTCGGCTCTGTGCCAGCTCTTAAAGTTTCTCTAGTCTAGTCGCTGGAACGGGGCCGAGGCTCCGCTCCACTCCGGAATCCCAAATGGTCGCGGCGGGGCTTAGAGGAAGGGCTTAAATGGTGAAAAAGGGATTGTTCCGGTGGTGTTCGCTCAAAGGGTCCCGCGGTTCCTGTGAAATGGCATTCCTTTTTTCCGGTATGTATATATATGCAATATATACACATACATAAGCTTCGCGCGCGGATTCCAGGAATCCACCACCACCACTCGCTAAATTCCATCTGCCCCCGTCCGTAAAAAGGGAAGGAAGGATTGGGAGCTAAATAAAAAGTCAGAACCAGAGCTACAATAACTGGTATTGTGGTCGGTCGCGCTCTGGCCCTATCGATCCTGTCTCCCGGAGACGGGCGGAAAAGAAACATTTTTTCGCAACAGAAAAGGAACAGGGATAGGGATTGTTAAAAAAAAACGAAGGGAACTCGTGCCAACTCTATCTTTCCCTCTCTCTCTCTTTCTCAACTTTCGCAATACGCACACATACCGCTAGTCGAGGAGCCTCGTGACAGGCCCGGCTCCGGTCGATACACAACTAAGAAAAGAACACCTCAGTGGTTTTTTACTGCGCAAAACAAACATAAAGAAAATCTATGCGAAAAGAGATAGCGCCGATGTGCTTACACGTTGCGTAATGTTTCTTCCAAACCGCCAAATTAACCCTTTCCGTTTGCCGAGCGGCCGAAAAGCGTTAATCATCGAGTTCAAAGTTGTGGAAACGCGGTCTTAGTACATATTCTTTTTGACCCAGTGGCAACGGGTAAGGAATATCCCGCAAACTCTAAGATCGCAAACTAAAATTCCGATGCAATGTTTCGCTTAGTGGGGTACTTATTCACGTGAAAACTTTCGAATCAACCGAACACAACACACCCTATCGTATTTCCGCGAAAAAATACTATTTTTTATTAGTTTTTTAAAGCTTGCGTTAAACGGCGAAAAGCTCATAAAGCTAACGGTTTAATTTTCGGTTTAACTTTCGCTTTATTACACATTTTACACGATTTTATTTTTAAAATATATGCGAAAATTCTGATTCAAAAAACGTACAAAAACGCCAGTGATTCGTCTGGTTTTCTACGAAAATGAAATTAGTCAGTTAAAAATATCAATAGTCAATACCGCTTTTAAAAAATTCTTAGTAGTTTTAAAATTATAAAGAATTTTTACACAAGATAATCTTACGCTGCATATTACGCAAGAAAACATAAAATAACGAACTTAATAAAATGATTAGAAAATCTACATGTAGGTTGTATTCTCTCGCAGACTTAGCTTAGTTTATTAACTACTTAAATAAACACTACAATAAAAAAATACCAAACACTACTAACTAATATTAAAATAGCAAATTGTAATACACCCTGACCCCACTACAGCTACCTTTAATTTTCTTAGTTTTACACTTATTAAAAGCAGAATTTTAAAAAAATTAAATATTTTTAAAAGACATATCATATCTTTAAACAGGCTGAGTGCTGAGTCGTCACTGTATTTTAAAGTAGGTTTTGTATTTATTTCATAATACTATATTTTCAGTGAAATAAACACATCGATTTTTTTTTTAATTTTACAAGATATAGGTAAATTTAACAATCTCACTATTATAGAAATTAAATAAAATTTTGAAAATAACATTCATAAATATTTAGTACTTTACTTTGATGTTAAATGAATATATAAATTGTTAAAATACTCACACATATGAAATAAATTGATTTTAATATCTATTTTAATTATTTATTTATGAACAGCATATGAATTTTTGAATAAAACAATATAATTTATAGTGTTTTTTTTTAAATTTTTTCCTGCGTAGTTTATTATGTAATTCAATATTGATTTTAAATTCTCGATAAACTAAATAATTTTAAAATGAAATAAACAAAAAAAATCAAATACATACAATAATATGCTTACAGACCTTGCACGGTCTGGAAATGCCCCCCCCCGCTTTATTGGAGGATTTGCCCCCCCCCCCCGCCAAAAAATGAAAAAGTACCCTAAAATGATGACGCCATTTTTGACCTATGATGACGCCATCATTGCGAATTTTTTGCAGTTTTTAGCCTATTTTAATGTATTTTTAAGCCATTTTAGATCTATTTTTACATTATTTTCGCTTTTTTTGTCCCTTTTTCTCCCTTCTTTTTTTCTCTTTTTTTCTCCCCTGCTTGCCCCCTGTTTTATTGCCCCCCGTGCCCCCCCCCCAATCAAACCCGGGGGGGGGGGGCAGTGCACAGGTCGACAGGTCTGTGTTTATGAAGAATAATGCAGTTTGACTCATATTAAGTTTACAAACCTAAAAACAAGCTGTGATAGCTAGCAGAAAGCTATGCAGAGAAGCTAGATTTTATTCGTCATCTCAAGATTCGCGCGTGACATAAAACAAACAAACGGTTAGGCCGGCTGAGCTTATTTAATGAAATCTCTAGCGCGCGAAAGCGTACATAATGCTACAAAAAGAGACATCATCTGACTAAAAAATATGATCACCTAAGAAAAATAAACGTATTACACAATTTAAAACTAATAATACTGGATGAAAACTAATAATACTGTAACGATTTTAATTAAAAATTCAAAATATAATAAATAAATAGATAGATAGATAGATACATAAGCCTTTATTTTTTCTAAAACATATATCAGTAATAGTTTAAGAATAATAAAAAAAGGACAACAGTTCATGTATACATTTTATATGCAATAAAAAAAATATAAAAATACATACATAGGATACAATTATGTCCTACAAGCAAAAATTTTTAAGAATTCAAAAATACACATTAAGTACATTGGATATAAGCAAAAAAATAAAGGGAAGGATACACAGAGCCAAAACGGCTACTTTACATGTACCTATTGAATTTAATAAAATTATCGAAGCTAAAACTTTTTATTTGTTTCGTAAAACTTGTAAGTGACTGAACACTTACGATTTTTTGAGGTAAAGCATTCCAATATCTAGCTATTCTTAAAGGAAATGAGTGAAAAAAATTTCCTTTGATGCTTTGTCTATTTTAATTTTTTGAGTATGATCATTTCAACCTATGTAATCTCCCCATTTAAAAAACTGTGAAAAATTTAACTCAATAATACACTTACATTTCCCCATTCGACGACGTTGCTTTTGGTAACGTATTTAATAGCCACAGCAGCTCCATCTTCTAATCTAAATCCGGTATAAACGGTTCCATAACCTCCGCGACCGATTTCTGTTCCTCTGCGGTAATTTTTCTTGTACAGACTGTAGTCGTGAACTGAAATTGAAAAATTCATCATAATTTTTATAACAAAACTAGGACGAAGAGAGTGCTCTTCGTATTACGACAAAGTGAGAAATGACGGCAGAAAACGGACGACAATTTCACGTAAAAAAGACAATAGGGGTTGCAAAGGATTGCGAAATAAAGGAAATGGTGGAATTAAGCCTTTACCGTTCATATCTTTCTCGCAGCGACTACCGATTGTCATCTTTCGCAGCTTGCTTTTGAGCATTATATTGCTCTAAAAATCCGGCCCACACTGAATCCAGAAAAGAGGCGGCGGTAAAAAGACGTTTGATATTCCGAATAAGAAGGGGGTTTGTTTTAGTAGCACTGGCAATAACACACTAGTAGTGTTGTTGGCAACAACCAACCACTCGGCGATATATAGACACAGCCTTCTGCTGAAAGGGAGCTGGGAGCGCATTCATCCGTCAGCCCACGTAGAAATGGGCGTGGCCAGACGGTTGGCGGGGCTCCAGGCGGGCGTTGATTGGCTGCCGCCGCCAAGGGGAAAATCGATCCCGCGTACTTAGCCTCCGCTCTGACGCACGTTGGCAGGCGGCCAAATCACACAACTTGAATGAGTTCAAAGACTCTGGAAGGGGAGAGAGAGCTTGGAAGGGGAGAGACGGAGGGGGGAACGCGAGGAAAAGGCGGGAGAATTGCCCGCACAGCCTCTCCCTCATCCCGCGTCCGTTCCGAAAGGATGACTCAAAAATCCGCGAGCGCCCAAATTTTCCCCGCCAATTCTCAGACGTCTGGCCTTGAAGCGGCTATAAACGGCAGCTGCGTGCCCGCCACCACTTGCATGCGCTCCCCCCGTGCGCGCGAGGTACCGACTGTCCACAACGGGTTCCGAACCGCCCTCCCCTCTCTCTTGTGGGATTATTTCGTTCCGGGTCGACATGCCCGCGGAAATAAGGACTATGATTAATAAAAACTCCCCCTCCACCCGGTGTCGGGGTGAAACCGAACGGACTTGGAATGCGCGGAATTTGAAGTTTCAAGTGCATAATAATCACAGCCCGGTTTTTAAAAAAATTACTCCACTCTCGGTAGTGTGCGAGTGTAATTTTTTAAGAACAAATATGCGCGCAATGCAGCCTTTTGCATATTTTTATTGCACAAAATGCGCGTCACATATATTACAAAATAAGGACTCGAGTTCCTTCCACGCGCGTGCAAAAACGTTTGCCAGTCGCCCGTTTTGAGCTCTTGAACAATGTTCACGGAAAGTCATTTGGTTCGGCGAATGGAATGCAACGTCATGTTCAAAAAACACTATAAAACTTATTTCCGACATATGAATTAAATTTGTACCAAAGTTGATATTTATTTTAATCATGGGAAACTGAGGGATTAAAAAAATAGATCCGAAACCGGGTTTTTTGTGATGTGTTTAAAAATTTGTAGTGCGTATCTTTTTTAGTAAAAATATCTCAGCAAACAAATTTGTCAATTTTGTAGGATATTTACATTATTGTATAGATTAGGATAGCAGTTGTTCACTGATACAATTAATTTGTATAAATAAACCTTCGTTGGCGTTTGTGGTGACTAGAATAAGTTTTCATTTCTCTTCTAATTTTGAAAACGAATAGACTGTGCTGTGTAAAATAAAGTTAAGTAAAGTAAGAGTAAAAGTAATATGTGATTTTTCAATTTAAGTGAAGTAAAAGCAAAAGTAAAGGTCAAAATTTTATTTAAGTTTATGGTTGATTTATATCTGGCTGACGCTGAAAATTAGAATGCAGTCATGAGGGGACCAATTAAAATTGTGCGGTAATGACGTTTTTAAAAAAAAACAAATAAGAACGCAGATTTTTTTTAATTCCACCTTTTTACAAAATATACTAGAATTAACCATCTTTAGCCCTTTAAAAATTTGCATTTGGGTTTTAAATTAAGTAAATTAATAAATAATTATTAAAATACGTGTTTTGATCTTCATTATGAGACCGATTTTGTTAAAAATTTTGAATGGCTTTGTTGTTAAATAGTCGATTCAATACTGCAATTTTCGCGGTCAGCTAGATTTTATTTGCCTATAGTAAAAGTAAAACCTATTTTTTAAAGTAAAAGTAAAAGTATAATAAAAGTAATTAAGAAACGGAGCAAAACACCTTTTTTTGGGGTTCCAGAGTTTTGTTCTAAAGTTTTTTGCTGATTTTATTAAAAAATTGTCATTTTAATAAGTCTTTTGGTGAAAATAAATGGCTTTAGCGTGTTAGCGGCTTAAAAATTTTTTTCTGTCACTCATTTTACAACAAGCCGATGGAAAATTGACTCATTAAAATTACTTAAATTTTACTAAAATTAATTTAAACATTTTAAGGGAAAAATCCGAGTAAAAGTAAAAGTAATTGAAATTTCAAAAGTCGAGTAAGAGTAAAAGTAAAAGTAATTGAAATTTCAAAAGTTGAGTAAAAGTAAAAGTAATCCAAAATCCGTTACTTTTATTAGTTTAAGTAAAAGTAAAAGTAATTTTTTACAACACAACGCAAACACCTAAATATTTCTTTATCAGTTACACATCCTCCATTTAAATTTTTTCAACGAATAAGAATATCATTGTACACGGTTATAAATGACTGTTTTTGTGGCTTGTTATTGTTTATCAAATAATGTGTCGATTGTATTTCACAAAATTATTTCAAAATTAAACAAAAATTTCCCGCATCCAAAATTTGAAATTATGTTATCGACATGTGCCGACTGTTTTTTATATTATTTCAAAATTAGACGAAGATTTTACATCCATATTTCAAAATTATTTCGCCAAAATAAAATATGTAGGTCGAATACTCAAATGATTTCTGTGTACATAAAAGCTTAGAACGGCAGGTGTTGCTGTTTTTGAATGGGCCGCCAAATTTATTACAATGAAACGTCAAAAAAACAGATTCCCTGCATGAAGATTTAATTTTAAAGTGTTTTTAAAAAGGCGGGCAGCGAACAGATGGCCCTTAGACGACAAAGGGTGGGAAGCCGTTTTCCAAAAAGTTTAATTTAACCCGCGGATCGCCATCCACAAATTTCAATTGTTGGCGACCGGCCCGGACCGTTTTGGAGTCTGTGTATCTGTAGACGCCGCGCCTGGTGAATTAAAATTTCACTCTTTGGCCGCTGTATACGTTAATTTAAAGAGCGTTGCACGTGTCCCGGGACAGCACAACACTCGTCTCTCCAATATTTTGCATGCGATACTGGAGACGCGTATTGGGCGAAGAGGGATGAGCGATTGTCTCTACCACACTCTTCCGTCAGTTGACGGGGGCAACCTGGCGCTTAGCGTTTTGCGCCATTGTGTAGCGCATAGAAGCCCTGGAGCACAAACATTTTATTGCACCAGAACATACCAATTACCCACGGCCAATTAAAACAATTAAACAAGGATATCTAAACTCGGAAAGTGGCATTTTTTTCTGTGTTTTTAAAATTTTTTTGAGTAATGGGGAAGTTTTTTAAATATTAAACATAATAAAATTTTAAATGTTTTTATATTTAAAACTGCGTTTAAAATTAACCTAAATTAAGAATGTTTTTTATATATGTAATGCTTAATGTATTTAATGTTTATTCCTAGTTATGCACCCACCCACAAAAGGTTTTTTGTATGATATGCAATAAAGCTATAAGCATCAATATTACGTGCTAATAAAAACATCCTATTCCACGTTTGAAAAGCATCCAGTTTTTAGATATTGTGAATAAAACATAATTAAATGTATTGATACAGCTAAAAATAAAATCCCTGTCTATTGTTGCTGGTATAGCTATGTCGATTAAAAAATTCATATTACATATACATTATTTGAATTTATTTAAATGTCTGTTTGTGAGGTCTTTGTACTTATGTTTTTCTATTAAATTAGTTTAAAAAATTGTACTGTTTTTTTTAGTTTTGAAATTTTAATCGAATAATGTATGTATATATTGTTTTAATTTAGTATTAAGCTTAACATAATAAGTTCTTCAATAATAGTTTAACAAAAATCCTAAAAATTATGTGCTTTTTTAAGCAATGGTCTGGTTTGAAATTTTATTGAAAAATCGTCTTAACGACTTACGACACTTTAAAAAGCATAAGTGCAATTCATTTATCAGTGATATTTACATTGCATTGTTAACTAATAATATTTATGTATAGATACGTTAACAATCCGTGACACTTATTATATACCCGTATTACTATGATTGATGTAGTTAGCTTAGCTAGATCAGCTCTATAAATGTTCTGTATCACATCGAACCGTGCTTTTTAAAATGTTCATTTACGTTATCGTATCACCCCAGTTGCTATAGGTAGGTAGATGTAACTATGATCCCTACAAACGGCATATCATTCATTTTAAAAAGCTTTTCATATCTCATTTTCTTGTACGGAAGTTTTCAACATTACATATACATATTTTAAAATGATTAAGTTAAAATAAATAAGTTATAAATACAAATTAAAAATAGCTGAGTAATTAAATTACGTACTTGTTTTAATAATAATATTATACAAGCAACGTTATTTCTGTGCCTGGCAGTTCGGTGTTTGTTCCAATTAATTTGTTTCGTAAATAAATATAGAAAACAATATCGCCGCCGCGCGATGTTTAAAAGGGCGACGATATTGTGTATGTGATAATTCTCAAGTTGGATAAAGCTTTGCAAAAAGAAATAAACAAGAGTTAATATCGCACATGTTTTTCACATGCTTTGGCATGAAATTCGGATTTTCTAGCTTGGAAAATTCTATTTATTTAAAAACAATTCGTCCAACCTTATTAACAAAAAAAAACAAAACTGCTTTAATGTTTTTTTTTTAAGTTTGCGCAAAGTATTCGGCGCAAATTTATCAAACAATCGTCTAGTTATGTACCCAAAAAAAAAACAGAAATACACAAATAAGCGAAAACAAAAACTCAGACTAATAATATTGAATATCAATATTTTAAAGTAAAAAAATGACAGCAATATTTTTAGGTTTCATTCAACCGAGTACTCAGCATTAAAAACCAATACTACAGCTACATTGATAAATTAATAAAAATAAAAAGTGTGATTTTCAGGCCACATATATGCCCTAAGCCTGGTCCTAATTATCCCAAATCTAACTTGCTTAAAAAAAGACAAAATGTTAACCTATAAAAGAACGATTATAGTGAACAATAGTTAAGCCTACATCTTTAACTGACAATTGTTCCTTTTTTTAAACCCTAAAAACATTGCAAAAAATGTTGGCAAACCACACGACATAACGGATATTTTCTTTTGTTTATTTCGCGCATTTGACACATAAAAAAGTGTTTTTCTGCATTTTGCCCGTAGAAAAAATACTCACGTGGTTTAATCAATTAACATTTAAATTACCAACGTTCGACTTGATGCGGAAAAATATTTAAACATACTGTGCATTTTTAATGTCTTAAAACTTAAAAATCTAAATGAAACAAAATACCACATAAAACCTCAATAACAAAATTTAAAGAGTAAAATGTTTTCATGTCACTTAGTGATAAAACTGGTTTCTACAATAATTCTAAATATATTTCCACTCAATAATTTTTTAAAACGATCTGTAAAAGTCATTCTAATCAGTTTGTTGTTTTCAATTTTTTTACTATTAGAAATCCAGAATTTAGAATAAAAGTTTTAATATGGGCTTTGACCACAGATACGTTTGGGCCCAAAGACTTGTTAACACCGGTATTACAAAGAAAAGATTGTACGCAGTAAACAAATGTGACTAATAATAAGCGTGTGATAATGATTTTAAATCTTAAACTTTACATTGTTCATTTTCTTTTTTGTTTCACATTTGAATGTGTTTTGTCATTAAATTTTACATTTCATTTATTGTTCAAAATTTTAGTTAATTTAATTTTTTGTCAGAAACGCAGAAAAACTTGCATGGTTTGAAACGCAATAACCTTAATTTCAAAATAAAACTTTTGCGGTGTTCATAAAAAAATTTTGTTTTATTTGCTTGATGACTTTCTTTCAAAATTTGGGTTTTTTTCAACATTTTGGCAGATCAAAAGGTTTCACTTGCCGGTAACAATTAAGAATCGAACCACGTTTTTAACCCTTTTTTTATTTTTTATCGTTTTATGTATTTTTTATTGTTTTATTACGTCAAAAAGCGGTTTTCTTTAGTAAAGCTTACATACTCAAAGCTAAAAAAATCTAGCATTGGCTGCGCAATTGGGATCTAAATTCGTAAGAAAAATACTACATTAAAGCGGCCGGTATTTGACCTCAAATAAATTGTGTAAATTATGTCACTGCACCAATTAACGAAGATACCTTCGTAAAACCGTATTTATACATGATTTCAATGAGTTATAAATGTTATAATATATAAAAGCCATAAAGGTTTTAAAGGGTTTTGCAAAGGTCAAACGGTTAGTGATCAATTGATGATTAATCTTTTCCACTGCCATTGCACCACTCAACTCCGCCACTTGAGTAAATCGTAATTTATAACATAAATGTTTGTTGGTTGCATAAGCGGTAAAATGTTATAACTTTTTAAAGGGTTAATTAAAGATCATTTTGCTATTAGCAATTTTTAGAAGGCCAAACAAAGAGCAGGGAAAAATATAATATCACTGCTTTTAAAGATTATATTTTAAAGTTTAAAGGTTTATTACGTTGATGCGATGATGCTTGAAAGGGCATTAGCGCACCTATTTTATTTGTTATCTTACAAATTTTTGTTTTGTTATCTACATGTATCGCGGTCGCCGGATAGATCGAATTCGTCCAATATCAAATAGGTCTCCGTGGGCGTTTTCGTTTTGGAAACACCGGGGTTCCACTCGGTGTTCACGTGCTTTTCACGCGCGCGGCGGTTCCCAGAGAGAGGAAAGAGAGCTTGTTACGTGATAAAGGGGCGTATAGCTAATTAACTCCGACGCTGAATTTGAGACCTTAAAATAAAACGGAGGAAGTCGGATTGGCTATAAAACAAACGGAATTGTGACTGGTTATATTTACTACAGTCTTCGTTATTTCAAATATAAAAAGAGTCACAGTAACAGACTCATTTATTTTAGTAGACTCATTTATTGTTTTTTGATTGTGTTAATTACATTATATTGTATTTTTTTTACATTGCACAGTATTCTTCTTGTTACATTGTAAATAATTTTTTTTGTTACATTCTTTCAACAATCTTTTCTTTGACATTTTACTTCTTATACTGATGTATTCTACTTTTTATGTACACATGGTAGCACTCTGTTATTTTTTGTAGTAATATACTTTTTATCTTGTATATTATTTTATCTGTCATATTGTAGTATTGAACTCTTCATTGTGGTATTCTACTTTTAGTATTGTACAGTACTGAACTGAGTATACTCTACTCTTTCTATTGCAGTATTCTATTCTTTATATTGTAGTATTCAACACTTTCGTTTAGCATATACCCTGTAAATTATGATTCTATTTTTTCTATTGTGAAATTCTACTTATTTGTATTAATGATCTCTTCATAAGTATTCCAATTTTTATATTGTTGTATTTTTCTCTTATATAGTATTCAACTCTTTTCTTGTGGCAGTCTACCTTCTATAATGTAGTATTCTATTCTACTTTCTATATTATGGTATACTACTCATTACAGACTTGTGCACTGGGGTTTAAGCGGGGGGGGAATTCAAAACGGGGGGGGGCACGGGGGGCAACATTTTTGAAAGGGGGGCAATAAAACGGGGGGGGGGGCAAGCCGGGGGGGGCACGAGAAAAAAAGGAAAAAAAAGAGAAAAAAAGAAGGGAAAAAAGAAAAAAAGAATAAAAAAGCGAAAATAAGGTAAAAATAGGTCTGAAATGGCTTAAAATACGTTGAAATAGGCTAAAAACTGCAAAAAAATTGCGATGATGGCGTCATCATAGGTCAAAAATGGCGTCATAATTTTAGGGTACTTTTTCATTTTTTGGCGGGGGGGGGGCAATAAAACGGAAGGGGGGCAAATCCTCCAATAAAACGGGGGGGGGGGCATTTCCAGACCGTGCACAGGTCTGTCATTATATTGTAGTATTTATTTTTGATAATTTAGTATACTACTGAAAATTGTAGTATTCTACTTTAAATATTGTAATATTTAACTCTTTCTTGTTGGATTATACTCTTTGTATATTAGTATTTCACACTTTCTGCTGTAATATTCTACTCAGTATTCATCTATTGATGAGGTATTCTTCTTTTAATATTGTAGTGTTTTCACTGCTTTGTGACTTATTTTACCGTAATGCTCGGCGATTTGCTAGCGATTGTGGATAAAATAGAAAGAGAGAGAAAGTTGAGTAAACGGGATGAGAAATCATTTAGACAAGCCAAACACGGACACCTGGATAATTCCTCTATAGCTATATATTTTTAAATTAGCGAACGAGAGTTATGAAAATATTATAAAGATTTAGTCATGTGAATTCGATAATCTTATTCTAAGAAACCTTTTTTAATTTACAATTTTGTCCTTCTGACAAAATTTGGCTTAAGTCCAATTAGCAAACTCGTTAATTTTTTTGTTGTTTTAAATGAATTTTAAAGTTATTTTGCCAAAAAAACAATAAAATTAAATTAAAATATTACTAACATGCATTTTTTTATAACGTTGAATAGCGGACAAGGTATGTTTTGTAAAACCTATGTTTAGGTTTTTGTCATTTGGTCCTGAAAGGGATATGGATGGGGTATGTCTAATAAGTAATAACCTAGAAACAAACATACTACTCACCAAAATATTGATTTTATAAGTTTTCGAAATAATTAAGTATGATTGTTGATGGAAAATAACAATGATTAACAAAGTAAAAATTGGAAAACACGTGACGCATACGTTTTAAAATGTTTTGTGTGACACCTCATTTTGATCTTTAAGTTTAGTAGTACGTTTTTGAAAGTTTTATGCTGATTTTTTTGTGAACAATTAAAATTAATTTTAATAAAACACGTAATACCATTTTTATATTATGACCAAAATCACCAAAAATCAAAAGAACTTTTGTTTACTTTACACTCAATAAAAAATAGTTCTTAGTGTTATTTAGTAAGTACAATTTCAAAATTTTTTTTTCTAAGTTTATTTTAATATGTGAAAAGCAATTTTTATTAATTTTTCGGAACCAACCATTACTATAAAATACTATCCCAACCGAACTATCTAAAACTTAACATACAGTTAAAAATACAAACATTAATTATGCGCATGCCAAACCTCAAAATGATACACTGTTTATGAAAAAAGTGTAAAAAATATATGTATATTTATTTGATACAAATGCAGATGATATGTTTAATTTAGTTTTAATTATGCAAAAAGGTATTTTTACATTTTCTTCTTTATTCATTCAATATGTTTTGTAATTTACTTTGAAAATTTGCCACGGAGTTCTACTTTAATAGCTGGGTAAAAAGTTTACAGGTTCCCACGAGAAGAGGAACGGATACTTTAAAAAACTTTCTAAAAAGCTCTCACTTTAAACGGAAAATTTAGCGTGCATCACTGGAGATATTTGTGAGAATCCTTTACACTCAATTGACAATTCAAACACTTCCCAAAAACCTCAGATCCTGTTCTCCCTCTCTCAAACCGACTTTATATCTAACTTATGAGACGGTATACGATAGGAGATTAGAGTCTTTCGAAACGGGCAAATTCATCCGATTCTTTTTCGCTTTTGGAAATATTCCGATGCGTATACGTACATTTTTAAACGCAATTAAGTTGGATGTTGTTCGGAATTTGAGAAGCTCTACACTATACTGTAAGTCAACGGCATATTTCCGAAATTTGTCACACCGTAACATCTCAAATGACCGAAATTTTAAAAAAATTTTTTAACGTGTAAATTTCGTCTCGAGATTGAAAGAAAACACAACATAATAATCATTTCGTTTATAGCCGTGAGTTCGCCGATTTCCCGGGCCGATTCGATTAAAGGCCGATTTTTAAAAAAAATTACTGTCGCCATTCGTGATGGAATTTCTGCCGGGAAATCTTACCAGCATTCTTTCAACATTTTTCCTATGCGCCAATGTAGGAAAAATAGATTAAAAACACGCCTATCAAGTTGTTGAAACACTGTAACTTTCTGTTCACGTGATTTTCCGGCGTTCGCCGTCTGCACCTATAAGGAACTTTCGGAATTCCGAACAACATCCAACTTAATTGCGTTTAAAAATGTACGTATACGCATCGGAATATTTCCAAAAGCGAAAAAAGAATCGGATGAATTTAGTTTCGAAAGACTCTAATCTCCTATCGTATACCGTCTCATAAGTTAGATATAAAGTCGGTTAGACGGGTCTGAGGTTTTTGGGAAGTGTTCGAGTTGTCAATTGAGTGTAAAGGATTCTCAAATATCTCCAGTGACGCAACGCTAAATTTTCCGTTTAAAGTGAGAGCTTTTTAGAAAGTTTTTTTAAAGTATCCGTTCCTCTTCTCGTGGGAACCTGTAAACTTTTTACCCAGCTTCTAAAGTAAAACTTCATCACAAATCTCAAAGTAAATTACAAAACATATTGAATGAATAAAGAAAAAATGTCAAAAATACCTTTTTGCATAATTAAAACTAAATTAAACATATAGTCATTGTATCAAATAAATATACATATATTTTACACTTTTTTTCATAAACAGTGTATCATTTTGAGGTTTGGCATGCGCATAATTAATGTTTGTATTTTTAACTGTATGTTAAGATCTTTAGATAGTTCGGTTGGGATAGTATTTTATAGTAATCATTCGTCCGAAAAAATTAATAAAAATTGCTTTTCACATATTAAAATAAACTTAGAAAAAAAAATTTTGAAATTGTACTTACTAAATAACACTAAGAACTATTTTATTGAGTGTAAAGTAAACAAAAGTTCTTTTGATTTTTGGTGATTTTGGTCATAATATAAAAATGGTATTACGTGTTTTATTAAAATTAATTTTAATTGTTCACAAAAAATTCAGCATAAAACTTTCAAAAACCCCCTAGTAAACTTAAAGATCAAAATGAGGTGTCACACAAAACATTTTAAAACGTATGCGTCACGTGTTTTCCAATTTTTACTTTGTTGATCATTGTTGCTTTCCATCAACAATCATACTTAATTATTTCGAAAACTTATAAAATCAATATTTTGGTGAGTAGTATGTTTGTTCTTTACGGTTATTAACTTATTAGACATACCCGATCCATATCCCTTTCAGGACCAAATGACAAAAGCGGAGAACATAGGGTTTACAGAAACATTCCTTGTCCGCTATTCAACGTTATAAAAAAATGCATGTTAGTAATATTTTAATTTAATTTTATTGTTTTTTTTGGCAAAATAACTTTAAAATTCATTTAAAACAACAAAAAAATTAACGAGTTTGCTAATTGGACTTTAAGCCAAATTTTGTCAGAAGGACAAAATTGTAAATTAAAAAAGGTTTCTTAGAATACGATTTATTGAATTCACATGACTAAATCTTTATAATATTTTCATAACTCTCGTTCGCTAATTTAAAAATATATAGCTATAGAGGAATTATCCCGGTGTCCGTGTTCGTTTTGTCTAATGATTTCTCATCCCGTTTACTCAACTTCTCTCTCTTTCTATTTTATCCACAATCGCTAGCAAATCGCCGAGCATTACGGTAAAATAAGGTAGCAGAAAGCAGTGAAAACACTACAATATTAAAAGAAGAATACCTCATCAATAGATGAATACTGAGTAGAATATTACAGCAGAAAGTGTGAAATACTTGATCTGCCAAAGAGTATAATCCAACAAGAAAGAGAGAGAAAAGTTGAGTAAACGGGATGAGAAATCATTTAGACAAGCCAAACACGGACACCTGGATAACTCCTTTATAGCTATATATTTTTAAATTAGCAAACGAGAGTTATTGATATTGTTATAAAGATTTAGTCATGTGAATTCGATAATCTTATTCTAGAAACCTTTTTTAATTTACAATTTTGTCCTTCTGACAAAATTTGGCTTAGTCCAATTAGCAAACTCGTTAATTTTTTTGTTGTTTTAAATGAATTTTAAAGTTATTTTGCCAAAAAAACAATAAAAGTTAAATTAAAATATTACTAACATGCATTTTTTTATAACGTTGAATAGCGGACAAGGTATGTTTTGTAAAACCTATATTTTTAGGTTTTTGTCATTTGGTCCTGAAAGGAATATGGATCGGGTTATGTCTAATATAAGTAATAACCTAGAAACAAACATACTACTCACCAAAATATTGATTTTATAAGTTTTCGAAATAATTGCATATAATATGTGATGGAAAATAACAATGATTAACAAAGTAAAAATTGGAAAACACGTGACGCATACGTTTTAAAATGTTTTGTGTGACACCTAGTTTTGATCTTTAAGTTTAGTAGTACGTTTTTGAAAGTTTTATGTATGATTTTTTTGTGAACAATTAAAATTAATTTTAATAAAACACGTAATACCATTTTTATATTTTGACCAAAATCACGAAAATCAAAAGAACTTTTCTATTTTACTTTACACTCAATAAAAAATAGTTCTTAGTGTTATTTGCATAAGTACAATCTCAAAATTTTCTAAGCCCCTAAGTAAATTCCAGCTCTAATTGCCCTATTTATTATTAACACAAATATTTATTAATAAGACACTATTCAAATAAAAAACAACAACAACAAATTTTAATTTACAAAAAATATTTTGAAAATCAATTATGCAGATGAAAAAATAAGTCGAATGAATTCAGTGGCTCATTTATTTTCGAAAGCTATATATTAATGTAAAGCAAATAATAATAAATAATTTTATGATTTGTATTATAAGTGTTTTACAATGTTGTTTTACAATTTTGAAACTTTCTGTTCTTATTTAATTATTTTAATACACGGGGATGGTATGCTGAAGGTTTAATCCGATTTAAAGTTAATCTGAAATTAGCGATTGTTGACACACAGTAAACATACTAGCAGTATTGATTAGATAATCTAGTTTAACCAATTTAATTAAACCTAATCTCAGATTAATAGAAAGGAAGGTGGGATGATGTTATAAAAATTGTGAAGAATATATTATTTATAAATGATGACAAAATGTATACGTAAGCATCTAACCATATAGTGAACAAGTAGGTTAACTTACAAAAATATGTTTTTTAAGTCAAATAAAAAATATTTAAGTTGACTAATAACAATATGTAACCTATGGTTATATGTAACTTATATACATACATAATACCTACATACATATAGATATTTATAATTATATTACTAATTTACCAGGATTGTATACTATAGCTAATTTTTGAAACCATGCAAACATGGTATATGCTTACCTAATACAATAAAAAAGGTAAATAAATAAAGAAATAAAATAAATTGTTAAAGAACTATGTTTAGAAATGAAAAATATGTTTTTAAATGAAAATTTTTTAATGAAATTTTATATAAAATTAGAAATTTAACAAATTAATGAAGTAATAAAATAATATGATGTAAAATAATTTTATTTTTATGTTTATTTTATGCCTTGAGTGGTAAGTTGATATTTATGTATATCATGTTTATTATGGTTTATGTAGATTATTGAGGCAATGTAAAAAATTTTTTAAAAATGTAAAAAGTATGAAGTGCGTCAAGAGAGTATATATTACGGGTGTGCATTGCCGGGAAATTTTATTTTAGCCGCGCCTTAGCGTTAGTACTAAAGGTTCAAAAATCGTTTAGCCTTAGCTTTAGTACTAAGCCCAAAAAAGGCTTAGTACTAAAGCACTTTAGCCTTAGCTTTTGCCAAACTGACAAATATGGAAATATTCCTAAATTTTAAAAATTATCCCTTTTTTAAGGAAATTCTTCGCATTGCATTGTTAAGTTTACAGTAAAAACTCAACACTAAAGACGTTTTTAACGTTTATTTCATCAGGTTTTAGTTTTATGTTTTAAAAGTATTATTTTTAGGATTAATTTTACAGGTTTAAAGTTGCTCTTGTAACTGTATTCCAGTTTTAAACTTAAATGTTAATATCTATATCAAAAATGGTTAACTATCAAGAATAGTTTTTCTGAAATGAATATCTAAAGCAACAAAACATTTAAACAACATTTTAAAAAAAACGCTTACTGCACAATTAACTTAAAATGCCCATATGAAAAAGTAAAAATAAGATTATTTTAATATTAAGCAATTTGAAACTCGAAAAAATACTTCAAAAAAGCAAAAAAATAGTATTTTCCGATGCTTAAACAAAAATAAGAAACACAAAAAATAAAACCCCATATTCATAGCACCTTGAAACCAAAATTCGTTTTAATCGCTTTTATCATTATTGTTCAAAATACTCACTTATGTTTCTTTTAAAGTAAAAATATACTATATTTAACTTCAGATAAGCATAGTTTTTTGGCAGCTAAGAGTAAGGAAATGGTTTGAGGTGGTTGGTTACCCGGGGTCAATTGCATCTTGAATTCTGGGAAGGATGTATGAAAAATTTCGAAATCTAAGAGGATCAGGGTGTGTCTTGTGGGTTTTTCAAAACAAAATACTTTAGAGATGTCAGATTTAAAATTCTGGAGGAGAGCCACTTTAAAAAAATTGAAAATTTTCTGAGGAGAACACGATGTTTTTCAGGAGAGGGGTCCAAAATTTTAATGTTAAAGGACCCCAACATACTTCTCCATTTTATGAATAGAAATCTTGTTAAATAATCATGTTTTTGATTGGTAAACACTTTTTTTTTGGTTTTTTTGTTCATTTTTTGGTCAATTATTTTTTGAGGGATTTTTCATTTTCCTGGCAAAAGCTAACGTTTTGCCGGGCCCATACCTTTTGCCGAGCTTTTGCCAGCTAATTTCAGTTTAGCCGCGCCTTAGCTTTAGTACTAAGCCCAAAAAACCCTTTAGTACTAAAGCACTTTAGCTTTAGCTTTAGTACTAATGACACCCGTAGTATATATATGATACCTCGTTCAATAAGAGAGTTATTTAACATTGTATATATTTCTATAAAGCGTAATAGAATAGAATTATTTTAATGTTAATAGTTATTTAGGCATTCCATTAGTATACATATATGAACACATGATAATTTTCTACAATTTAGTACTTAAAGTTATTATGTTAGTGTTGAAAAATGGTTATATTGAATAGTTTGGGATAGAAAAAAATTTTTTAAAAAAATTTTTAAAAAAAGTTTTAAAAAAATGGTTTTAACATATTTTTAAAATGAGGCAATAATGCAAAACGTAGCAATTTATTATTATAGTCTATTTCGTCGCTTTAAACTCGTATAGACTATATACAAGACTAGAGCAAAGCCCGACTCCTCAGCGAGGTTTTCTCCTCTAATCTTTTACAACATAAAACAATGAAATTAGTTAAATTAGTATTTTTAGAGCCCATTATTAGTTACTATAATATGCATCTATTTGTTATGTTCCTACGCATAAATTTGGAATCAAATTACTGATACTGACCTGTGCGTTGTCCATTTCCAAAGGTCTTTTTAGTCCTGTTGTGGCGTTCTCTAAATTTTCCATCTAAACCAATCAAATTATGCAAATAAATCAAATTAATTTTTAAAACCTTTTCCCCTTTACAAACATTTTATTTTAGTTTTATACAGTAATAAGTATTACTAATGGTGTTCAAACTTAAAATTTGTTAAGTCAAGAGCCCATAAACAATGAATATTAGCATATCTAACTTTTAAGTTAAAAACTCAAAAAGTAATTTTATGAGTGCTATATTTATTGGCTAAATTACATTTTAAATTACGTTTTAAACTAAGTATTTGTGGTTTTTGTTGTAATTAGACAATAATACATACCAATAACTATATAAAAAAGTTTTCCTGTTGCTACTGAATAATTATAATAGCTTTAGTATATGGCTGAGTAGAATGAATTTGAAAAAATATATTTTTTAAATTTTTTATGACAGTTTTTAGGTGATTATTGGAGAAAATCTAATAACCCACATGTTAAAATAAGTTTTGCAATTAGGATTATATATATAACAACTTATTTTGAACAGTAAAAAATTTTTATAGTTTAACAAGAGAACTAAAGAGAGAGTAATTTTAAACAACATAGGAAAAATTAACATACTTTTATAGGTTCATATGTTTTTTGAAGGCTGGCCCCTGCAGAATAAAACTAAATTTTAAAAAAATTTTAAAATAAAATTAAATTTTATGGGGAGAATTTAGATAATTGTGTTAAGATGCCTGGATTTGAAAAGAATTGAAGAAGAAAATTATATATTCTAAAATGTCTACATTATAAAGAAAAGTACGCAGATTATTTAAAACATATGGTGGCAATAAAATTTATGTGCTATAATCCCAACTCCGCTGATGGCCATAATTAGATTAATAAAACTAATATATATAAAAAATACAGGTTTATTGACACTTATTTACTAAATTCTATATGCAAATGGCGTTGAATAAAAATTATTAGGTGCAGCCTTTTATATGATCCATTCTAGAAGTGAAAGCAAATGCAAAGTTCTATATGCAAATGGCGTTGAATAAAAATTATTAGGAGCAGCCTTTTATATGATCCATTCTAGAAGTGAAAGCAAATGCAAAGTTCTATATGCAAATGGCGTTGAATAAAAATTATTAGGTGCAGCCTTTTATATGATCCATTCTAGAAGTGAAAGCGGGTCAGTATATCCTCAGATCAAAAAATCCTCCAGGTCTAAAGATCCTAGCTGAGGCAAAGATTAGTGAAATTGTTAACATCTTTTTTACAATAGATCTCAAATTTAGTTAAAGCAGCCATATAATTTTTGAAAAAACGTAGGAAAGTCACTTTAATTTCCGAATGATTATAACCCAGCAATATATATTGTAAAAATAAGTCTTTAAATTTATCCCTGAAGTATTTTTTTTTGAACATATTCTCATAAATCTGATTAGTTGTTCATAAAGAATATCGGAACCTAATCTATTTGTAACGTTACTGTTTTTGTCAATATATCTGATATCCTTGAAATTGAAATCATCTGTCTTATTATAAATATCTATATCATAACCGTTATTATTGATGTTAATAGATAGATCTAAATAATTAATTTTGTTTGCAAAAATAGTAGTATCATTCAAAGGTAAACAATTGGGATGTATGTTTTTACTAATATTTAAGAAATCAGGACAGTTAACCACACATATGTCGTCAACGTATCTTATGGACGTGGATAATTTAGAGCGATCAGGTGGATTTGCTTTTAAATAACTAAATTCCATAAAGGACAATGCAAGATCGGCGATCTGTGGGGATGCATTGCATCAGAATGCCGGATTTCTGTTTAAAGATAACATTTGCAAATTTTATATAGCAATTATCTACAACAAATTTAATAAGATTTTTGATTTTACTTATTGAAAAAGTATTTTTATATGTAATATTATTATCAACATAGAAGGTATTATAATATCCTACTGTTAGATATTGTTTTTTGGCGTTATTAAATAGAAGATCAATGAGTTTAAAGACATTAACAAAAATGATATGATGCCCAAAAGGCCGGAATTCACAAAGAGGGGTATACACGGTGTATACACCGTGTTAGTGTATTCGGTGTATACACCGTGTAAACTACGGTATTTTTGCGTGTTTACACGGTGTTAGTTTATCCGGACAAGTTACCGTAGTTTTCCGTGTACCCCGTGCTAAGTGTGTTAAAATTTCATTAAACGATAAAAAAAGATATAAAACACAAAATTTAGAGGAATTATTTGTATAAAAAACAGATAAACTTTTAATTGTCTATTGAATAGTTGCAAACATGTGTTAAAAGTGGTAGAACAAAATGTTGTATATATATCTTAACGAAGGAATTTTTCCAACAAAAAAAATAAAATTTTATGATGAACACTGTGACTCGTTTTTAGATATTAGAAAATTTTTCCCAAAATTTAATGTAGTAAAAAGTTTTAATTGAAATAATAAAAAAAAACTAAAATATAACAGTTTTGCCCAGTAGTCACCAGATAACCGCAATTTTCTTGCTCACTAAAATTAATGTTAACAATAAATCCTTATTTATCTACAAAAATTTAATCTCTATCAAAGTAATATTTTTTAATACTGACCAAATCATTTTTTGAAATCTAAAACATTATGCGGACTGGTCTGACGAGGTAAGCACTTTAGGGATGAGCTCCTTCAGTGCTTCCGAAACTGCTTGAGCAATGCTTTTTTCTGGAAAATAAATGGGAGGGCTCGGAGGAGCAAAAAGGGTACAGGTACTAAACGTGTACCAAAAATCGATAAGAGATTTTCACGCTACAAATACTAAATAAAAACATGTTTTAATGTCAAGTCTGACCTGAAGATTTCGAAGATTGAAACACAATTTTTGATAATGGGTAAAATATAGGCGAAAAATGACAATATTTTGGGTAAACAATTTTTACTGTTTAGAAAAAATTTAAATTAACTGCTAAATTAAAATAAAAACTGTCTTTTTACATTCCTGGAAGTCCAAAGAATCTAAAAATTTTCAAAAAAATTAAAAATTTAATAGTAACATGGACCACCAAAAATATGGACAAAAAATTTGTTTTTGTTTAACAACCTAAATAAAGCTTATTTTTAATCGGATTTATTTTTTCTAAGCCTTAGCAAAGACTAAAAATTAAGCTAAATTGTATTATGAGGCATTTTTATTAAATTATCACATTTTTTTAAATTCTCATTTTTTTCACGACTGAATTTCGAGACATTTTTAAGTGGTTGCTATACAAAATTGGTGAAGACCAGAAAAAAAGTAAAAATATTTTTGGAACCGCCAGACACTCGGAAATCTAACAAATATTTATTTGTACTGGTTCAAGCACTATATAAAAAAATTTCTTAAGAGCATAAAATGTACCTTCAAAAAAAGGGTCATTTTTTGACTATAAATAAAACACAAATTATTTTCTTAAAGGGTAATTTAATCACTTTTTAATGCCCAAAATTAAGATCCCAAGGTCAGAATTGATCTAGAAACTTGTTTTTTATTTATGTTTGTTGGGTGGAATTCTCAAACTGATTTTTGGTACACGTTTAGTACTTGTACCCACATAAAGTAATGTTTTAGAAAAAGAAACGCAGAGTAAATCTCTAGTTAAAAAATGGCATAGAAAATATTTCGAACAGAAAAAAGTTTTCCGAAATATGCAAAACCTGTCAAAAAAAAAACGGTAAAAACAAAAAAAAATCCGTCAAAAAGTTTTTCAACAATTTTTTATGTTTATGAACGATGAGTATCATGCACCGGGAACCAAAAAGTCTAATTCTGGAGCAATTATTCTTTTTTTCTTTGAAAACTTGTGTACCAACGATATGGGTCTGTCTGTACACTGCACCACAGTAAAAACGTTTTTTATAGCTATTATATTTGCTGTAATTGTTTTATTTTTAGATTTTTAAGTGGAAAATATTAGTGATTGGACAGACTGCTGCGGTACTCCCGCCTGATCCGGAAGATTTAAGGACTTATGAAAAATTGAGATACAGTAACTTGTTTTTAACGTAATAAAGCGGTAGTATTTTTGTTTATTTTATTTGTATATAAAATAATTTTAAAAACATTTTTTGCTCGGTAGTCACCATCAACCGCATCTTTCTTGCTCACTAAAATTTTTTTATCAGAAACAGACAGTTCTATTAGAAAATTATTTTCAAATACTATGTAAAATTTTGGTTCAAATTCTAAAATATTATGCGGTGTGGTCTGATGAGGCAAGGACTGCAGGGATGAGCTTCTGCAGTGCTTCCGAAACTACCTATGCAATGTTTTTTTTTCTTTATGGGATAAAAATGGGGGAGAATCTCTTAAATCGAAGCAAAAATTGGGATCGGCATAAGTTTGTGAAAATGGACATGCGAAATAAAGCTGGGGTTGTTGGAAGCACTGGCTTTATTCCTTTAGATGTCTAAACTTTAAATTTTTTCCTGCTTGGCAAATGACTTGCCGCATCACTATAATATTTTTTGGTACTATCATTAACCCCGTAGGGGGCAGTCTCTCGGATTTGAGGGAGGAGGAGGCTATACATGGGCAAGTTGGTCGGAGTGGGGGGGGAGGTTGGGCTTAAGCCTGGAATTAGAGAGGGGAACGGTTAAAATCCGATAAACGCATTAGGTAAAAACAAACGCTAATTTAAAGCCAAAAAGCCCTTTTTGCTTTTATTTTGAACTGTGCACGGTCTGGAAATGCCCTTCCCCCGTTTTATTGAAGGATCTCCCCCCCGTTTTATTGCCCCCCCCACGCCAAAAATGAAAAAGTACCCTAAATTTATGACGCCACTTTTTGACTATGATGACGCCATCATCGCGAATTTTTTGCAGTTTTTAGCCTATTTCAATGTATTTTAAGCCAAAAAGCCCTTTTTGCTTTTATTTTGACCTTAAAATAGCGACGTCAAAGGTGATCACGTGACCTTGTTTTTTCGCGCGCTCGGGCTCTGTGTGTAAAAATGTGCGAGCGCACCACCGCGGATTTATTTTTTTAGAAATCAAATACTAATTCGTGTAACGCGATAACTTTGGGCATTTTCCGCAATCAGACCGACGCTTAGTGGACTTTATTTTTTTTACTACACATATATAAACTTTTTAACTTCATCTGATATAGTTTATTGGAGAAATTGGCTTAATAGTAAAGGATACTTTTTTTAGATGCATTTTTCTCGCGAATTAAATCGGAAGTAGGTATCTGAACAGGCGGCAATGAATTCTTCGTAAAAAATCGGTTTGAAACATGTGTTCAACTTTGCTTAACGACCAAAAATGACTCTTGAGATTTATTTTAGAAATTTCCATACTTAAGGGCCCATTTTTGTACATTTTGGTTCACTAGTCGTTAGCACCACTTGAAATATCAGATGAACATACTTTAAACAAGAGTTTAGACTCTTAGGATTCAGAAAAAGTATAGTTTGCCGTGGCACATTGAATACTCACTCTTGGCTTTTGGTTTGAAACAAAAACGTAGGCTTCTTTTATTACGGGACCCTGTATAATATTTTAAGCGTAAATCTCGAAATATGCCTATTTTGCAGGGACGTAGCCAGGGGGGGCGGCCGCCCCCCTCCCCCGAAACGGTCGGACAGGAGGAAAAATAAGGATAGTAGTTGGGCGGGGGGGCGGCCGCCCCCCCCCCGAAATGGTCGCCAGATAGTAAAATTTGGGGGTTTTCAGAGGCTAAAAATTCAAAATTTTCTAGCGCCTCGCTAATCGCTCGGCGCCAAACTTTAAAATAATTTTAGTACCCCAATGGACCCCCAAAAACCAAAAATTTGTTCCGCTTCGCTTCGCTCAGCGGTCACTTTCTATAGTATACATACATATCATACATGGGCACGGGGGGGGTTAACCCCCCCCCCAAATTTTGAGAAGGGGGGTTTAACCCCCCCCACTCAGAAGTGGGGGGGGGAGAAAAGGTTAACCCTCCCCCCAATTTTGGAAAAATGAAGGAAAAAAAATGTCTTTAAAATGACTTCTAACTACCTCCAAACTTAAATTTTGAGGTCAAAACGAATGTTTTAAGCAATAAAAAGCTCAATAATGCTACAAAAACGGCTTCTTGACCTAAAATTAGGGTTTTTTACCCATTTTTCCTTGAAAATCGAAAAACGATATGGGTAAAATGCACTCCAGAAAAAAAACGATATGGGTATTTTGCGTTTTTCGGATTTTAACCCCCCCTAATTTGGGGTTTAACCCCCCCCACTCCGGACCAACTTGCCCATGTATGGGGGGGGTCCCAAAATTTCGAGGCTAGGGAGGGGGTGGACCCCACCCTGCCCCCCTCCCTTTCTCACCTATGGGTGTCTTTACATCCATAGGTGGGCAGGGGGGGTTGGGGGGGGTTATACCCCCCCAAAATTTCGGATTTTGCTGACACCCCCCCTTAAATTTGGGGTAGTCGGGGACACACCCCCCCCAAATTCGCCTCCCAAAGAAAAATTTTTAAGTGTTATAAAAGGACTAAAAAAATTTTCCGCGCTTCGCGCGGAGTGTTTATTACCTTATTTTTCCGTTTATTACCTTTAAATTCCCCCGCTACGTGGGCAGTTTAAATTTCCCTGCTACGCGGGCAGTTTAAATTGGCAATTTATCTTAGTTTTTCAATTTCAAATCGATTATCCCATTCAGTAGTTAAGGCATACATGTTTAATAAAACTACTATAAAACACTATTATCCTTTTTTTAACGTTTTAAACAAATGTTATAAATGTATAGTATAGCTATAAAAAACCTTAAATTTTGTAATTACTATCATTTGGAATTAAAATTTCTAGTGTATTTTTGCGCCTCAAATTATAAATTTTCTCCTCCGGAGGGTATTGTTCCCCCCGAACCCCCTGACTGAATTTTTAAGATCACAGAAAATTATGTAGAAATTAGGTAAAAAAACAAAAGTAAAAGGTATGTTCACACGATCACCAGGAGACGATTTTTAAGCCGTTTTTAGTATATATTTTAAAAAATTTTCGCCTCCGGCGGCTGGGGGGACACCAGACCCCCCGACCGACGATTCGCGTCGGCTGGCGCCGCTACGCGGCACAGGCGGCAGCGCTTCGCGCCGCTTTGACAACACTTTTTCTTCCCTCCTCCAGACTGACGCCCCCGAAATGAAATCCTGACTGCTCCACTGCACATTTTTATTAAAAAAATAAAATTTATAAGTTGCAATAAGATCTTATTTTAATTTTACACAGTTTTAAAGCATTTATAAGCTTGTTTTACGTTTTTTTACGCGTTTTAAGCTCATTTTAAGGCAGCGCGGAAATATTGGGTATACCCCCCCTCAAAATTTGGGTCTTACTGGACACCCCCCCTAAAATTTGACCCCCCCCTATACCCCCCCAAAATCCGAGAGGCTGCCCACCTATGTTTACATCAATACAACATCATTGTTTTACGACGTGAACCGTGTGTGCTCTGTGTCATGTAACTTGTCATTTGCCACTCCAGTGTGAGCCAGCCTTTAGTGTTAAAATGTAATATTTTTTTACCCCTTACCCCCCTCTAGAATTTGAAATCTGACCCCCGCCCTCCCCCTCCGGAAATTTTTAGGTACTTTTTTTATACTAGATTTTCTACCAAAAACGTAAATTTTTAACACT